>PJEM01012050.1:0-49671 GCA_004023845.1 Helogale parvula
GAACAGAAATAAAGTAAGGGAAAGCAGGTGCCACTAACTGACCCAAGTTGATTCAAAACTTAAAGGTATATGCCTTCATTGCTTTTGCAAAGCAATGAGAAAAATCCCAAATTTTTCTCCTGTGCCCCGGAGACATAACATCCATGGTCGCTTATGTAGATTCTCCTGTGTCCCTGAGGTCTGGCCATCAAAGATCACTGTACGGGAGGTTTTTTGGCCTGCTGGGCCCCAACAGTGTATGAAAGAGGATGTTACACTATAAACCAACACAAATGTAGAAATAGAGTATATGATGATGATGGAAACCCTGGGTAGTTATTTGGGGGCAGAAAGAAAGCTAGAATTATATTTCTAATGTCCTACTAAACACACAACATATGCATATTCAAACTCCTATTAGGCTCCAAAGTTTTTTTTTTTAATTTTTTTAATGTTTTATTTATTTTTGATACAGAGAGAGACAGAGCATGAGAGGAGGGAGGGGCAGAGAGAGAAGGAGACACAGAACCAGAAGCAGGCTCCAGGCTCTGAGCTAGCTGTCAGCACAGAGCCTGACGCAGGGCTCGAACCCACGAACGTGAGATCTGACCTGAGCCGAAGTCGGAAGCTTAACCGACTGAGCCACCCAGGCGCCCCTAGGCTCCGAAGTTTAAAAGATCTAAAAGTTAAAAAAAAACAAAGCAAAACTCTTCAGTGGAAAATACTGGTAATTTTTCCTATAATATTGGTGTGAGGAACCTCCAGACCCAAAATTCATACTTGATTAAAAGAAAAGATGACAACAGGAAAAGACTAATATTCTCAGTGATTAAAAAAAAAAAAACTAGTTAAAATAAAAGTACCAAACTAAAAAAACATTTTTACATCCCCTAATGCAAGGCTAGTTTCCTTACTGAGAATTTTGTTCATTAGAATTCAAATTTTCCCCACATTTCAGTATCTCTGGAATGGGGGCTGGCCGCGTGGAAGCTTCCTAAAATGGCCTCACTGTAGGAAACACAAGACTAGGACACATGGGTAGGTGATGCATCACACTTGTTAAACAACAGTCCTATGGCTGGAGTCAAAAGCAACCTACCTCTGGTGAGTTGAAATGCTTTAATGTATATAAGTGCTGAATCACTGGACTCTACTCCTGAAACCAATATTACACTATACGTTAACTATCTAGAATTTAAATTAAAACTTGAGGGGGAAAAAAAGGGAAACGCTTCAATGCCATTGCTCTTGAGTCTATAGAGGACCCTGTTTGAGGAAGGATCATGGATGTGGATGACTCAGTGTCGCTGTAAAGTGATTCTGAAGAGTCCAACACTGAACCGGAGAAATTTGTTTTGCTTAATTTCCTATATATGTATGTGGAAGTGAAACTTGTCAAAAATACCTACTTACCTAAAGGAATGATTTTAATACATTCAAATTAAAAATTACAGGTGATTTAAAATAGGCACTTTTCTAAATAGAGATTGTTTTCTTGTTACAGTTAATGATGTCTAGATTTGATGAAATATGAAGTATAATGGGCTTTGACAAATCAGTGAAAGATAATCGAAATTCACATTTAAAGAAATGCAGATGCCAATTACACTATGAATAGATATTAATATTATTTATAATTTTGAAAATAAAAATTAAAAGAAAAAATGGAAATGCCATTTCACCTGTTAGACTCATCACAGCTCAAATACAATGTGTATTAAAAAAAATTTTTTTATGTCTTTATTTTTTGAGAGAGAGAGACTGAGAGTGAGCTGGGGAGGGACAGAGAGAGAGGGAGACACAGAATCGGAAGCAGGTTCCAGGCTCTGAGCTGTCAGCACAGAGCCCAACACAGGGCTTGAACCCATGAACTGTGAAATCATGACCTGAGCTGAAGTGGGTGGTTCAACCGACTGAGCCACCCAGGCGCCCCTACAATGTGGATTTGTAAACACACATCCTCATACAGGTCTGGCAGTGGATTAAGCGCTATTTGCAAAAGACAAATTGATGTCCTTAAAAGACTATTTGATGTCCATCAAAACTTGAAAGAAAGATATATTTTTGAGCAGCAATTCAATATTTGCCGACTTACCTTATAGATCTATTCATGTACATGTACAGATATAACCCTATAAACAGAGTCACTGCATTTTGTTTTCAAGTAGGTTCCATGCCCAGCGTGGACGTTGAGCTGACAACCCTGGGATCAAGAGTCACACAGGCTACTGACTGAGCCAGCCAGGTGCCCTCACTGCATTTTTTTTAATTATAAAGATTAAAAATAAATTAGTATTAATGACTAGTTGCAGAAATAATGGGACATCAAATCAATGTAATAATATCTAGTCCATTAAAAATGAGGCAGCTATTTATGAGCTAATAAAGATCTCAAATATATTTTCAGCAAAAAGAGACAGGTTGAGCATAGTGCCCATGTATATGTGAAGTATGATTTGATTTGTAGGGAAAATGCACAAACCAAATATATCCATACATACACAGAGGCATAATTTTAGAGATATGTACTAGTAACGATGCTATTTTCAGTTTCAGAATATTAGGGGGAAAAAAAATTAGACCAAGGTCATTTGTGTGACATTTTGCTATTGTAGGTAAGTAGCTTCAGGCAGCTTTAGGTATCTGAACACAGTAACTCATATTTGGATAATTAATCTGCTACCTAACTGTTGACCTTGAACCTGTTTAATGTCTTGTTTCTTGGTGTGTACCTCACGGGAAGAACAGGCTTTCTGACCCTCATTCTCTTGCACTTGCTTTATCTAGTTGAGCTAAAATTGACTCCCAGGCTCTTAGTGTTTTTCTATTTTACAGATATTTCTGGGATCTCTCTGTTGAAAGGCACAGTTCTGGTTTCTTGGTTTGTTATGTTTTTCTCTAAGCATGAGCGGTTCTTACGATTCTTTGGAAATATGTTATAGAGCTCCACTCATGTAGCTGGCAATTTCTATCCTTTGTCCTACCTATGTTCCCAAACATGCCACTGTTAGAAAGTACACAAAAAGCCATGTTGTCACTATGGCTGGAATATGTCCGTCCTTTCTGGTGGTTGTTAGGACAAGCACTTATTATTTTTGCTCTTGCTGGCGTTGAATGATTTATGAGTGAACTATTTAATTTCTGGAGCACTTGACATTTTTGACCTCTCATCCATCAACTCTTTGGAATTATTTTGCTTGGTATTTTGAAATACTGCTTCATTCCTCTGTGGATATTTTCAGTTCTCCTTGTCATAGGAGCTGCTGCCCTGGGTTTACCCACGAGAGTTATCAGGGAGGAAAGCAGATGGCTTTCGGAAGCAGGCCCAGCGAGGGCACCGCCGAGAACATCTGTGAAGAACAATGCCCCTGTTTAAGTGCTTTGCTATCATTAAATTCTTAGAAAACTGCTTCTTTTTTTCCTTCTACATTGCACTTCTGTCCTGATGGCAAAACCAAAAAATCTTAGTACCATCTTCCTTACAAAAAAGTAAAATTGTGATAAAATTAATCTACTTAAACAATTTTGCTATTGTCAAATGACAATATTTGTATATTGTGTATATAGATTACATATATATCTATATATAATATAGATAGCTTTGTGAGACAATAATAGAAGTAGTTCTTTTATTCAGCTATTTAGCTAACAGCACTCAAAATTTTTATTTGTAATAGAAATAAAGCCTCTTTATTCTAACAGTTGAGAACATCATTGATGATCAATGCCTAATGGTTGAACTTCAGCAAACTTGGTAAAAGCCTTCTAAGAGTGAAATTGGTAAATAAATCAAATGCTACCAGTACTTGGGGTTAATGAGTATAACCTTGGTTATCCAGTATATAATTGATAAGACAATCCTTTGGTATCTACATTTGTGCTGTTTAACTTTGGACTTAGGGGCTAACTAGACTGATTTGTCAGGATCATATCTTGGGTCTGGAGGCTTCATTCAGAAAGATAAGATATAGTCCAAGATTTCGTTGTGAGTAAGATGTTGGAATGGAAACAGCTGTTCTCTTTACACTGACTGAGCTCAAGTTCTGACTGACTCTGTTAGTGGGTCTGTGCTAAGAGCCGTTTGCTGGTGTCTAGAAATCATGCCAAATCAATCATTTTGCCCCAAGCAAAACTCCTGGGGAAATGTTCAAAGAACAAAAATCTGTGTTTATTGTGCCCAAGAGTTTTCAAAAGCATGAAAATTGAACTGATACCTAACCATCAAGAAAAGGTGAAGTTTTTCTTGCTGTTGAGTAATTTATAATTGAGCCCTATGCATGAAAATGAACATTTTCTAAAGATAATGAAGCATGCTTTTTTTTTTTTAATATTTATTGTTTTTTGAGGGGGAGGGACAGAAAGAGCAAGAGTGAGAGTGAGAGAGAGAGAGAGAGAGAAAGAATCCCACGCTGTCTCCAAGCTGTCAGCACAGAGCCTGACCTGGGGAGTGAGAACCTACAAACTGTGAGATCATGACCAGGGCCCAAGTCAGATACTTAACATACTGAGCCAGCCAGGCACCTCACTATGTAAGACATATTAACGTAATAACGTTGTGCTCTCTTCATCTGCTTGTGTCCTTCGTAATGGTAGAAAACTTCTTCTCTGTTAGGACATGTAGATAAATTACACCTCTAAAGTTTGAGCCAGTTAGAACCCTAGAAATTGAGTTCCTGCTGTTAGGAGGATACTCACATTGCCCTAAGAATCTTAAAAACATACATTGATTCATTCAGCATAGGTCTTCTGTGTTCCTACCATGTGCTGGACACTTGCCTAGGCATTGAAAATACAGCAATAAATATGACAATGACTCTGTTGGTAGGGAGCTTATAGTTTAGAATGAACTATATTCTTCCATATGCTGAGGAAATAAGACCCTTTTCCTAATGACGTTTCATAAATCAATGATATTCTTTTTTTTTTTTTTTTTTTTTTGAGAGACAGAGACAGTGCGAGCAGGGGAGGGTCAGAGAGAGAAGGAGATGCAGAATCTGAAACAGGCTTCAGGCCCTGAGCTAGCTGTCAACACTGAGGCCGACACGGGGCTCGAACCCACAAACTGTGAGATCATGACCCAAGCCGAAGCTGGACGCTTAACTGACTGAGCCATTTAGGCGCCCCAATACTCTATCATTTAAAAGTAACTTCTCAAAAAATGTACTCTGATGCTTTGCTTCTGTAATTGATTCCGTGATCTCTTAACATATACTTTTAGAAAGAAAATCTCCCTAAGTCTAAGCAATTTTCATTTGTTCTAATCTTAAGAAATGGAGAGCTATTTTATGACCTCTGCAAAAATGATTCTTAAACTGGAGATTTTACTAAATTAAGGAGAGTAATTCAGTGCATCGAGGCTCAAGATTATTCTGCATTTCTAGGAGGCCTTCAGGTAATACTGTCAAACCTGGCTCACCAAGACTGATAGTGCTTGTCTCTAATGTCCTTACCACACAGCATAGAAATCTCGATGGTAAAGATTATGGTCATTCCATGTGTTATTTAATGCATCTTTCAATGCATTTATGCTAGAACAACTAAGAGATTGAAGAACATAGTGGCTAATAGTTAGGGATTAGCACTGAGTGTTGTAAAAGTGATGAATCGATGAATTGTACTCCTGAAGCCAATATTGTACTGGATGTTAACCAACTAGAATTTATTTTTTTTAAGTAGTTAATTGTCAAATTAGTTTCCATACAACACCCAGTGCTCTTCCCCACAAGTGCCCTCCTCCATCACCATCACCTCTTTTCCCTCCCAACCCCTTCCCCTTCAACCCTCAGTTCATTTTCAGCATTCAGGAGTCTCTCAAGTTTTGCGTCCCTCTCTCTCCCCAATTCTCTTTCCCTTTTCCCCTCCCCCTGGTCCTCCATTAGGTTTCTCCTGTTCTGTTAGACCTATGAGTGCAAACATATGGTATCTGTCCTTCTCGGCCTGACTTATTTCGCTTAGCATGACACCCTCGAGTTCCATCCACTTTGCTACAAATGGCCATATTTCATTCTTTCTCATTGCCATGTAGTACTCCATTGTGTATGTATACCACATCTTCTTGATCCACTCATCAGGTGATGGACATTTAGGCTCTTTCCATGTTTCGGCTATTGTTGACAGTGCTGCTATGAACATTGGGGTACCTGTGCCCCTATGCATCAGCACTTCTGTATCCCTTGGGTAAATCCCTAGCAGGGCTATTGCTGGGTCATAAGGGAGTTCTGTGGATAGTTTTTTGAGGAACCTGCACACTGTTTTCCAGAGCGGCTGTACCAGTTTACATTCCCACCAACACTGTAGGAGGGTGCCCGTCTCTCCACACCCTCGCCAGCGTCTATAGTCTCTTGATTTGTTCATTTTAGCCACTCTTACTGGTGTGAAGTGGTATCTCAGTGAACCAACTAGAATTTAAATAAAATTTTGAAAAGAAAAAAAAACCTAGGGAATTATAAAGATCGAGTTCATAAATTGGTCATAAAGTGGTAGAAAGGGAGCTTAGACTCCCTGTGCAATGTTTATTTCTGCAAAAATAAAGTTCATCCAAAAAAAGGAGGGGAGAGGTTTGGAATCAGAATCTCTAATAACCTGTCCTTTCATCTGTAAAGTGTGAATAGCTGATAATACTTGCCACAGAAGTTGTTAGGAAAATTAAATGAGATAATGAATATGAAAAATGCGCATAATTTCTGGCACATATTGTGTGGTCAATAAATACTAGATTTGCAATTATTAGAATATGCAAGGAGTAGAGAAGATAGAATTTTTAAAAATGTTTTTTTATTTATTTTTGAGAGACAGCACGAGCAGGGGAGGGTCAGAGAGAGAGGGAGACACAGAATCTGAAGCAGGCTCCAGGCTCTGAGCTGGCTGTCAGCACAGAGCCCAACGCAGGGCTCGAATCCATGAACCATGAGATCATGACCTGAGCCGAAGCCAGAAGCCTGACATTTAAGACTGAGCCACGCAGGGCCCCAGAACATAGGATTTGAGGCAGGCTTTGATATCCTATCCTCAGAGAAAACACAATCAACCATCAGATATGATTTGTATGTTAATAACTAATTGAATGTTGAAAGACTGGTAAAGAACGAAGTGCAGCTCAGGGGGCACATGATTGGTTTTACTTCGGAAACATGACAGCTGACTCCTGAGAGTTTACTTTACAGCCCTCAGTGATCCAGTGCTTTCCATAGATCTATATTTATTTAATTCTCACAGTAATCATATGGTCAGTTAAGTCTTTAATCTTAGTAGAGGAGGAAGCTGAAGTAGAGGAAGGTTAATTTGCCAGCAACTAGGAAATAGTTGATCCCGGTGCCAAATTGACTTTGACTCCAGGATCTGCCCATTAACCACTGTGTTAATATTATCTAAAAAGATGTAACCCTGAAGGTAATCGCTAACCTGGGTTTTAGCAATAGGCAGTCGTAAGATTAGGGTGAGAAAAGGAGCTGAGTCTGTCATTACGATTACTGAGAATGGCCTGGGCAGAGACAGAGGCTGGAAAATGGGAGCAAATAGGAAAAATGGGGGTGTTGATGTGTGGAGGCACATGTTAATAGGGGGCTTGAAGGAGTGGGTCAAATAACTAGAACACTCTGAGGTTTTATTAATATGGTATTAATCTCCAGGAGACGGAGACTGCTTGCGGACGTCTCAGGTTCCCACTGATAGCCCTATTTAGGGAAGACAACCTCAGTGAAAAAGACCACAAAAGCAGCGCCACTTACATAAATTTAGGGGAGACGTGTTCCCTAAGGATATGAAAGACGTGCATTTTCCCGTGTTAGATTTGGTTGAAATGTGTGCTGTTGCCTAGTTTTTAAGGATGGTTTATCCATCCACATATATTTTCCTCATGTAACACTGCTGTAAGAGGAAAAAATGTTTGCCAGACTTGAGCATTTATGTTCTTTGACCCCCTGGGGTTACATTTTTCTCCTCACTCAGCAGCTAGAGATGTACTTGGGTACGGTCTGTCTCATCTATTTGGTGACCTTGTAACTTCAGAGACCATGTATGAAAACAAAGCTGTTGGCTCCTAAAACACCCTGCCCTTCTGATGCTCCCTCTTTCATACCCTTCCTCTCACTCAGTGAGCACAGACACAGGATCCTAGAGGCTTGGCTGTGTTTCTGTCTCTACCATTCACTATCCCCACAATATTGAAAGAGCAGTTGGTACTTTTGGGATCTGTTGTGATGCAGGGGGTGAGGACTTTGAATCTTACCAGGGTACTTGAAGGTAGCGTAGAAAAAGTACTTACTTTTCTCAGGAGAACATTTTGCATGTGTGTAGTTTTAGGTGTTATTTTAGTTCCAATACTCAGGATAATCTTTATTTTTATAGATGTTGTTATGTCCCAAGAAAAGACAGCAGATAAATACCTTCGATTATAATAGTTCTATAAAGCAAAGTCAAGACTCTAAGAATTTATAATGGAAACATTTTGTGTTAGAAGACGTCAATCTGGAAAAGGGTTGAGTCACATCTGCGTTGTTTTTGCACTCATATTTACTGACAGGTGTGGCTTTGTCCTTGCCAGATTTAAGAGGTCTATCTTGGTACTCTATTAAGCAGAACACTGAGTTGAGTTTTGTTCTTCTCTCCGCCTACCCCCAACACTTCTTCCCCATTCTGGCCATTTGCTCCTTGAGAAGAAGAGAGCAGATGTTGAGATACAAGCTAAAATAGCAGCTCTACTTTGCATTGCGGTACGCTGAATAATGGCAGACAAAAGGTCTCCATCCTAATTTCCAGAAAATGTGATTATGTTACTTTACGTGGTAAAGAAGATTTTACAGTCCTTAGGTAAGCATCCTAGGAATGATTATCCTGGATTATTAAGGTGATTGTGGTTTATTTGTATCCAAAGGTCTTTATGAGAGGGAAATTGAAAACTTAGGGATGTGATTACAGAAGCAAAGTTTGGACTGATATGGGGACAAGAACCAAAGAATGTGGGCAGTCTCTACAAACTGGAAAAGTCAAGGAAAGATTCTCTCCTAGAGTTTCTGGAAGGAATGTTGCCCTGTTGATCCTTGATTTTTAGACTCCTTTTGGATTTCTGACTTGCAGAACCATATGATAATAAATTTGCATTGTTTTAGGCCCCTGTGTTTGTGGTAATTTGTTACAGCAGCAATCAGAAACTAACATAACTTTTACTGGATATCTTCAGAGTTGAGTGTATATTGAAACTAAATTGCTGAGTTACTACTCCCATTTTATCATGCAAAGATTATTCAGGGTAGTGACTGTTAAAAGTTTCACTATATTTGGGATGTCTGGGTGGCTCACTTGGTTAAGCATCCAACTTCAGCTCAGGACATGATACTGAGGCTTCTGAGTCGGAGCCGTTCTTTGGGATCTGTGCTGACAGCTCAGAGCCTGGATCCTGCTTTGGATTCTTTGTCTCCCTCTCTCTCTGCTCCTCCTCCCCTGTTTGTGCGCTCTCTCTCTCTCTCTCTCTCTCTCTCTCTCTCTCTGATAAATAAATAAAAAACAGTTTTACTCTATATGATTGAAATTGTCAGGAATATGTAATTGCATGCTCTGTTGAAGTTTCAAAAGAAACCATTAGTGAAACAGAAAGTTGTAGTAACTACAACATTCTTTCAGCTATCAATATATAATTTAAATTTATACTAGTAAAGTAGCCTTTGTTTTCTTCTTCATATTTTAATTATAAGGTTCTTTCCAAGTGATTCAAAGTTTTTCTTACTGCCTGCCTCTATAGCAGAAAGTAAGTATCCGAAGTTGAAAAATAATAGCATTCAAAAAATTGGAAGAAGAAAAGTCATCGAGGCTGTGAAGAAGAGGCTCAAGCTCTGTGGCCATACTGCTCTTGCAGTTTCTTTAATAGTTACATGTACAGGGAAAACCTTGAAAAGAATTTTTAAAGCACTCAGTAAAACTTGCCCATAATTTAAGAGCTTCAGAGCCCCTATCTGAATTTCCTATACAGATGAACTCGGGGGAAATTGTACCAGTTGCTGTTAATTCAGAGGTAATTTAGAAATAATTGTATAAGTATCAAGAAAGCCTTATAGACAGTGCCCCCACATGGCCAGACATGCCATTGCTGAAATAACTTGTTTACTCCGGTATTATACAAGTATTTAATTTTTTTTTTTTTTAGTGTTTATTTTTGAGAGAGAGAGAGAAACACAGTATGAGAGCATGAGTGGGGGAGGGGCAGAGAGAGGGAGACACAGAATCCTGAGCAGGCCCCAGGCTCCGAACTGTCAGCACAGAGCCCTACACGGGGCTCAAACTCAAACCATGAACTGACCTGAGCCGGAAGTCAGATGCTTAACTGACGAGCCACCCAGGTGCCCCAAAGTATGTATGCATGTGTGTATTTTAAATGTTCATTTTTGAGAGAGAGAGAGAGCGCGCGAGCGAGCGTGTGCACGCGCGTGAGCACACATGAGTGGAGGAGGAGCAGAGAGAGAAGACGACACAGAATCGCGAGCAGGCTCCAGGCTCTGAGCAGAGCCTCGCATAAGGCTCGAACCCATGAACCACGAGATCATGACCTGAGCCAAAGTTGGATGCTTAACCCACTGTGCCACCCTGGAACCCCTTTAAATGAAACATGAGTATTATGCAATATGAACTGAGTGATTGGGAAGAGGAACAGGTAGGAAAATTTTTATGTCTCTAAGTGTGTTATCCCATAGGGGCAATGAACCGGTAAATTATCTAAATAATTTAATACTTCATAATTACAGAGTAATAATATTTGATCCTATAAGATGGTTGGAATGAGTTTTTAAAAACTTAGTTGGGCTTTGAATTTTAAGGGCAAACTTTGAATTATTAATGAGACAAATGGCCTGCGAAATCTTCTTTTAAGGTTCTTGATACTCAGTTGTTTTTTAATAAAGAATGGCCCGTAAATAGTATGACTGGGGTCTTGGTTTGCCCAAGTCAGGCCTACTAACACCTGGTGATCTACTGTGAATGCTCACAGTTCCCTTTCACTGTCAAATTTTAATGAAAAATTTTCTGGTTGCCCTCCCCATGCACAATCCAGATAACTTTAAAAAACTGAAATTGAGGTCTCTAATGGAGTTAAAAAAATTTTTTTTAATAGTTTATTGTCAAATTGGTTTCCATACAACACCCAGTGCTCTTCCCCACAAGTGCCCTCCTCCATCACCACCACCTCTTTTCCCCCTTTTTCCTTCCCCTTCAACCCTCAGTTGGTTTTCAGTATTCAGTAGTCTCTCAAGTTTTGCATCCCTCTCTCTCCCCAACTCTCTTTCCCTCTTCCCCTCCCCCTGGTCCTCCATTAGGTTTCTCCTGTTCTCCTGTTAGACCTATGAGTGCAAACATATGGTATCTGTCCTTCTCTGCCTGACTTATTTCGCGTAGCATGACACCCTCGAGGTCCATCCACTTTGCTACAAATGGCCAGATTTCATTTTTCCTCATTGCCATGTAGTACTCCATTGTGTATATAGACCACATCTTCTTGATCCATTCGTCAGGTGATGGAAATTTTTAAATTTTAATCCTCTTGTGCAAAAAAATGTATCATTAATTAATAGAACTTAAGAATTTGTCCAGATAAACCTCATTTTTAATTTCTTGACTATATACATGCCACAAAAACAGCCCCCCCAACTAAGTTTAAAAGTCATTTTGTAGTACATTATATTTTTATCTTACTTTGGAAAGATTTAACATCAATAGTCTTCTTCTTTAGGGACCTTGATTTGTTTATATAGATCTTGTTTTTTTGTCCTTCAACAAAGCTTAAAAATTTCTTTAAAAAATTAATCTAGTTTGTATTTGTTGATTTTATTCCTAGGAACTTGATAATATCTGTTGGTCCTGTGAATGGAATTTTCTCCTCACTATGTTTTTTAAATAGTCATGCACCTCTGAAGGAAAGCTGTTCAAATTTTTGGTTACCTACATAGTTTGACCATCTTTTACAATTCTTGTTAGTTTGTATCATTTTTCACTAGAGTTCTTAGATTTTCTAGGTTTATATTCAAATCATCTATAAATAATGGTGATGTTTAGTTTTTTCTAATTGGTATTATTGATTTTTCTTAGTTCATTTAGTGATTAGAATCTCCAAGTATTCTTACATGATGACTGTGAACTTTGGCTCTTCATTCCTATCTTTCACTGAATCCTTTGGATCTGAAAGAATTGAAACATTTTTCAATCCAGGAACATTCCTTTCTTTCTTTGGTTATGGATCCTCTAGACTGTCTGTCTGTCTTGATCTCCTGGCCTTCCATCTTCCATGTCTCTCTTCTTCATTTTCCATTTCATGACTTTGTTCATGTTTCAGGTTTGTTTTCCTGGAAGCCCAGCTTGGGATGGGGTCTCTAAGTACAGGCACTTACTGAGGGAATGACCTGCAGAAATCTTTGAGGGAGTGAGTAAAGCTGAGTAAGACCAGGGGAAGAAGGTAGGCAAAGACTGTGGTTCAGCTAAGGTGTGGCCTTGACTTAATACCACAGAGAGTTCCAGTGTATGAATGGCATCACCTCTCTTTGAGACAAGAGGGCCTAGTGTTCCCCCCATTGTCAGACAGGTCCTTGCAGGGAGCCAGGCCTGAGGGAGTATTCCCACGGGCCAAGGTCAAATTACAGGAGATAGGTGCCCCTCTAAATAGTTAGGGCAGCGTGAGAATGGGTCCATCGGTCCAACACATCCAGGTGAGTCACCAAATCATCTATTAAATAGTCTGTGTTGAAGAGTAATTTCTCAAGCAATTTACTAAAAAAAATGAGAGTAACAACACAATGTTATTAATGGGTTTTTGAAAAACTTTTCTGTATTTTTATTTAAAAAACAAACAAACAAACATAAAGCATCAAGATCTTCTATTTTCTCCAGATTTTCTTTTGGTGTCTTTTAGTCTAAGATTCCTCTTTAGGGGCACCCGGGTGGCTCAGTTGGTTAAGTGTCCAACTTTAGCTCAGGTCATGATCTTGCAGTTAGTGGGTGCAAGCCCCATATTAGGCTCTGTGCTGACAGCTCAGAGCCTGGAGCCTGCTTTGGATTCTGTGTGTCCTCTTCTCTCTGCCCCTGTCCTGCTCATGTTCTGTCTCTCTCTGTTTCTCATTAATAAATAAATGTTTAAAAATTTTTTAAAAAAAGATTCTTCTTTAACACATCTATGTTGTCTAGTTGGTATACTTCTTGTTTGTTGAAAGAATAGCCTCCTAAGTCTTAAAGATATTTTCTTAGTAATTTTGTTCTAATTAAAAAACACAAAAGCTTTTAATTTCTTTTTCCTGAACATCTTTTAAAATTTGTGTCTTAGTGAAAACCCATTCATTTTTAAATGGCCTTACTGATTTTCCTCATACATTTCTGTGCAAAGTCCATAATGGATAGTCTCTATTTTTTTTTTAATGTTTATTTATTTATTTTGCAAGAGAGAGAATGCATGCACATCCAAGAGTGCAGGAAGGACAAAGGGAGAGAGAGAATCCCAGGCAGGCTTCATGCTCAGCACAGAGCCTGACTCGGGCTTGATCTCGCAAACCATGAGCTCAAGACCCAAGCCTAAATCAGGAGTCAGTGTCCACCCAGGTGTCTCCAAAATGGCTAGTGTGTTACTCATAGAATTTCTGGGGACCAAATTTCCTAATGAGATCCATATATTAATTTTTTAATTGAAGTATAACGGACATAAAATATGCTGTTAGTTTCAGGTAACACACATCATAGTGATTAGATATTTTTATACATCATGAAATGATGCCTGTTAGTGCAGTCACCCGAGTTATTACATTATTAGTGCCTATAGTACCTGTACTCTCATTTAGTCTTAAACCAGGGGAACAACTATTTGAGAAGTTTCTTATGGTTATGATAAAATTACCACTTATTAGAAAACTATTATTAAAGTTTTTCAATGAGATTGAAAATATGAAATGAATAGAAAACAATAAAAATTTGTATCCTTGTTACAAATAAGTGTGTGTAGAGGGAAAATAGGATGTTTTGCTTAGAAAACTATAATTTCATCCAAATACTTAAAAATTCAGTTAAGAACTCCATCTCTCACTCTTGACTGACCAGGGTCCAGCACAGCCCTTTCAGAAAAGAAAAGGGCCAAAAAAAATTTTTTTTAAATGAACCTAATCTTGTTTGTGCTTGTGGGATTGGAGACCTTCCGCAGCAAGGACTCTGCGTCCTGGAGGATGAAGTGAGTTTCCAAGCTTTCCTTTCCTTTTGAAGATGGATGCTGTCCTCCATTGATGTGAGTAAAAATCAATAATTATGTTGTTCAGTGGAGTGACTACAATAACTGTTTACCAAAGCCTGTCGATAGATGTAGATTACACAGTGCCATTGGGATTCGATGAGACACATGTCTTCCTGTATTACATTGTGTTGACTATCTGTTTCTATAAGCTGTACCTACCTGTCTTTCAGAAACATTTCGGCTCCACTGGTTGAGCCTTCAGATAATGTTTGACTAAGTCATTTGTTTCATGTGAGAGGGGGAATACTAGGGAGTTTTAAACATAAATTATTGAAAATTATATAGAACATATACGTATAATTATGTGAATAACATAGAAATGTGAATTAAAGGATGAGATTATTTTCAACAGTGAAGTTGTAAAGTTGCAAAGCCTTGTAGATGAAATGAGGGAGCTCAATTTTAGATGGTAGAAACCTGGATAAGTCACAGGTTTGTTTTCTATACTGTGGTAACACTATTCTAGTAAGGTTAGATAGTTTGAGGAAAGAAAAGAGAAACCATGTCATAAAAATTGGTAATTTTATAGGTCTCGTGATACTGCTTTATTAAGCTTCCTATGGGTCTGGCAACAAATTATCACAAAGATTGTGGCTTAACATACATGGACTGTCTTACACTCCCGTTGGTCAGAAGTGCAACATGAGTCTCACTGGACTTAGATCAAGGTTCGAGCAGCAATGAGCTCCCTTTGGAGGCTCTCAGGGACAGCCAGCTTGTACTTGCCAGCTTCTATAGGCTGCTTATGTCCCTTGGCTTATGGCCCCTTTTCTTTTCTTCACGGACAGAAATACTGCATCTCTCTGACCCTTATTCTATCTTCACATGTCTCTGGTTATCGTCAAGAAATGTTCTAACTTTGAAGGACTCAAGTGATTTGATTGAGTTCACACAGATAATTGAGGATGATCTCCCTGTCTCAAATTCTGGAACTGAAATCATCTTTGCAAAATCCCTTTTGTTGTGTAAATGAACATACTCACTGATTGCAAGAATGGGGGCATAGACATCTTTGATGGGGGCCCATTATTCTGCCTTGCACAGGGCACATGATTTCTAGGTGAAGTAAAGGAGATAAAACTCTCTACCAAAAAGTGTGTATTTGTTCTAATGCAGTCTACTTTGATAGGATATTGCAGACACTCACATCGCTACATAGTTCACATAAAGTTTATAATCATTTGAAATTGCAATTTAGTTTTTTATTATTCAGGGCTAACTCCTGAACAGATGGTATTTATTACATTAGGTTTTCTTTCTTAAACTCACCTTCTAATCAATTAAATTCATGTTCAAATTATGATTGCTTGATTCTGTATACCCGATATCCAGTGAGGCTTTAGGGCTAGCCCTCAGAATCAAAAGAGGATTCACTTCTCAACCTTGAAACAAGTAAAAATTTACCTGGGGTTCTTAGAAATGAATTTTTGATAAAAAAACAATTTGGTTTTATTTAAGGAGGTCTGTGATGTTTTTAGACTCCAAGGCATTCCCATGACTTAGAATAAATGTAAATAAAATGATGCTTTCAGGGTTTACCAAATCCAGCTGGCTGTGGACACGTGCAAATCAGCTGTGTCTTTTGCAGCTCTACAGACAGTTCTTTGATTTCTTCACTGGTATCTCTGACCTCTCCGTTTTCCTTAATGTCTGGAAAAATTAGTTCTTGCAGGCTTTGAGCCATTCTTTGTTATCAGGCTGGTAGTGTGGGAAGAAGGAGAGCTCATCACGCTTGAAGCACCATCCGATTTGTGCTGGGCTTTCCTCCAGGCAGAAGAAAGCAGATGTAGGTCAAAGAAACCAGGCTGGCAAACTGGTTTTTCTTAGAAGCCGAGGTAGTTTAAGGTTGCAGCAGTGACAACCCGCTCTGTTAAGGTAAATAGTAAGACTTTGCTTTCACTGACCTTTTTAAGTTTAATGAAAACCTATCACCTAGAGAGAAATCGACAGTGAAGCCAGAATAGAAAATTGGACCAGACATTAATATGCACCACCGTATAAGTCGGACCATGGAATTTACAAAAGAAATTATAAAAACCGGGGCGCCTGGATGGCTCATTCAGTTAAGCATCTGGCTTTGGCTCAGATCATGATCTCATGATGTAAGGGTTCAAGCCCCGCGTCAGGCTCTGTGCTGACAACTAGCTCAGAACCTGGAGCCTGCTTTGGATTCTGTGTCTCCCTCTCTCCCTGACCCTCCCCTGCCCATACTGTCTCTCTCTGTCTCTCAAAAATAAATAAAAAACATTAAAAAATTAAAAAAAAAAGAAATTATAAAAACCAACTCGCTCCAGGATATTTTTAAGCAATTTTCTTAAGTAAGTAAATCAGAAGAGACACGAAATACACAGTTAATGTATATATGTGAGTTACGGATGATGCTCTAGTAGAGAAAAGAATAAAGTTGCTGAAAGCTTCACTTGTCTTCAAAAGTTTTTGTGCATTTTTTCTGCTGTACTTCTTGAATATGCAGCCTGATTGGGTTGGCTGATTACCTCAGCTCAGGTAACCCTAATTCCCTATAGAGATTGACATTGTATCTTCTCATTGTATTTTTCTGGAATAAACTCCCCATTCATCCTCACTTGGGTAGAGCTGTAATCAATGCCCCCATCTTGTAGGCAACAATGGTCCCGATATGCCGTCTGAGAACACAGCCTTCTTGGACACAGGACTTTCATTAAAACTGGGACGGTGCTGGGGAAACCATTTTGGTTTGAGCGGGTTCCTGACATGCAAGACTCTCTGTGCGAAAGCCTGCAAAGTCCTCAGCCAATTGAGAAAAGTTGCTGACCCTACCAAGTCTCCTACCTTGGAGTACACAACAAGGTATACTCCAGGGACTTTTAATGTGAGCGACTTAGAAACACCTGCACATTGTTTACTACAAGGGTCAGTAAAGTTCTTGCCACGTGGGGAAAGACCATGTCCTGAGAATGAGCCAATGCATTGAAGAACACTACTCAGAAGGCAGAGTAAAAGGGTGAGTTCTATTCTTTTTGCTATTTAATAGTGATTGCACACCTGCATCTAAACATCCTGAATTCTGAATATATTCTCTGGATTTTTTAATTGCCGTTTGTAAATTCCTTAAAACTTGAACAGGATTGATTCTCCATTATAAGTCACTTCGATTTTACCGTTTTCTTATATAGTGGCAAGTTACATGTCAAAGAGTCAAGATCAATTCTTTATCACTAGCTTTTAGCTGATGTTGTCAGACTTTAGTTTTTGCCAGCCAGTGAGGTTATACGGTACTGAACTCTTTGTTAGTAGATGTTCAATTTCCTTGAATAACAGTGATGTTAAAAAATGTCTTTTTTTTTGTTTGCTTTCTGGAAGTGTATACTGAGATTAGTATTCTGAATTCTTGGACCGTTTTGGTATTGTTTTGTCCTTTCCTAATTGGTTAGTTGCATTTTATTTTACATATTTTAAGTTGTTGCCTGTCTTCCAACATTGCTTCATTAGACATTATCATTAGACATACATAAATTTTTTATATTGGTATAGTGAAATTTATTGATCTCCTTTTATAGCTTTTTATCTAAGTATATATTATTTAAAATTTTTTTTGAGAGAGACAGAAGGGGAGAGAGAGCGAGTGGAAGCAAGAGATAGGCTCAAAGGGAGAGAGAGAGGGGATCCTAAGCAGACTCCATACTTTGAGCAGAGCCAGATGTGGGGCTTGATCCCAGGACCTTGGGATCATGACCTGAACCAAAATCAAGAGTTGGAGGCTCAACCAACTGAACCACCCAGGCGCCCCATGTATGTGTTATATTTAAAAACTTAGCCTGGGCCTCCTGGGTGGCTCCGTAGGTTAAGCATATGACTTCAGCTCAGGTCTTGATTTCATGGTTTCTGACTTCCAGCCCTGCCCTGGGCTCTGCACTGATGATGTGGAGCCTGATTGGGATTGTCTCTCTTTCTCCCTCTCCCTCTCTCCCTCTCTGTCTGCCCCTCCCCCATTTGCACAAATGTTCATGCTCTCTCTCTCCAAAATGAATAAACTTAAAACAAAAACTTTTACTATCCCTACTATGAGATTTTTTCATATTCTCTTCTAAAATTTGTGTTGTCTCTCATATGTAGGTCTTTATTAAATTTGAATTTTGCATGTGAGATAGACACATAAACTTAGCCAAAGGGAAAGTCAACTTCATGTATTCCTTTCTCAGCAGGCATAAAATAACATTTCTTTTTCAACTAAGTTCACCACATATGCTTGGCTCTATTTTTGGGTCCTCTAGTACATATTTATCCCTGCATCAGTACAACATTGTTGAAAAAAATTACTACAGCTTTATAGTTAATCTTGACATCTGGAGGTTCTAGTTTTTACTCTTTTTAAAAAATTTTTAAAATGTTTGTTTATTTTTGAGAGAGAAAGAGAGAGAGAGAGAGAGAGAGACAGAGACAGAGACAGGGAGAGAGACAGAGGAAATGAGCAGAGGAGTCGCAGAGAGTGAGAGGGAGACACAGATTCTGAATTAGGCTGCAGGCTCTGAGCTGTCAGCACAGAGTCTGATGTGGGGCCCAAACTCACAAACCATGAGATCATGACCTGAGCCGAAGTTGGATGCTTAACTGACTGAGCCACCCAGGCGCCCCTCTAAAAAGTTTTCTCATGTCACCTCTTGAATATTTGATGTGATTATGTCATTTAGAAGTAAAGTCTACTCTTTGTGTATTTCTGTGTGTGTGTGTGTGTGTGTGTGTGTGTGTGTGTGAATTGTGTTGACAAGGATCTTCAATACAGTACTGAACAATAGTGATGAGAGTGAGTGTTCTCATCAGACTCCATTTGCTCTTATGTTTGATTCATGAATATGGAATACGTCTCCATTTATTTAAATCTTAAAACTTTCTTCCAAAAATGTCTTATAGTTTTCAATATACAGGCTTTACTCTTCCTTCAATAAATTACTACATATTTTGATCCTCTTTGATGCTCTAATAAATAGAATCATCATTTTAATATCATTTTGAGATTATTAGAAAATAAAATACAATTACTGGTGTATGGAAATACAGTTCCTTTTTCTGTATTTATATCCTTTGTATATTTTTGTATTTTTTATATTCCTCTTAAATCCTTGGACTTGACTGAATTTATTGAATTTGATAGGTTTTGAGGTTTTTATTTTTTGTCTATGTATGGATCTCTCCAAGTTTTCTTATATACAGGATGATGTCTGAAAAGACTGTTTGATCTTTTTCCTTTCCAAACTAGCTGCCTTTTCTTTTTCTTGCCTGAATATAAGGACACTATTCTCTAATATAATATTGATTAGTAGTGGTGAGAATGGGCATCTGTGTTTTGTTTCCAATCTTAATTCCAATCAGTATTTTACTATTAATTTGATGACAACTATAGGTTTTAAGAAATTCCTTTTACAGGTCTTAGGATGTTTTGATGCCTTTGTTATTGTTAAAAGTCTTTATCATAAATACTAGATTGTCAAGTGCTTTTGTCTTATTCCCTTATAATGGCATACAATATTAACTGATTTTCAGTTGGATAATTTACTTTTCAATGCATGTTTCTGCCATCTAGTGCTGGTAGGCCCTGATTTGCAGTCTGTTTACTCTGATATCCCATAGCTCTTTATATAAATGCAGAAGTCTGTGTCCATGTGCATAAGTAAATATGGATATATTTATGTGTATCTTTACATACACATGCATTTAATTGTATTTATTCCCTTACCTTGTAAATGTCCACATGACATTACACAAAGGAAATGGGCTTTGGAGCAACATAAACTGAATTTAAATCCTAGGCTTTATACTGAGTCCTAGGAAAATCACTTCATGATCTGACTGTGTTTGTTCATCTCTAGAAGGATACTGCTAATAGCATTCTTGAACGCTTGGGAAGATTAGTGAGATAATTCAAGTAATGGCTGGTACAGGCACGCAACACACTTCATGGCACATGATAAATGCTGAAGAATGTGAATTGCATCTGTTTCACATTCATGTATGTAATCTGCCCAAGACCTGCTGTGGGGGCCAAGCACACATTTGTTGAATTGTCTATCGATAAACTAAGGAAAGTGTCACTGTCAGGGCTCCTGGTATCACTTTGCTCATCCTGTGAGAAGAACTTAGAATTTGTCCTAAACACCATCTTTTACATCTAAGAAGGGTTTTCGATTCCTACATGGTTTTCTCTGTGTTAAGATCTTTCATGAAGAAAATCATATATGTAGCTAAAGGAATTTTTACCCTTTAAGGCAAGGAAATGAATCTTAATAAGGTAGGTTCATAGGACCATTTTCATAAGACTGGTATTAGGAAAGATAGCTGTTGACTGAATAGTCTTTTTAACTGCATGTGTGTAGAATAAGGTCATAAAATGTGGCCTCATGTAAGTGAAAGCCAACAGTTTACACTCACCCCCTAAAGCTTTAATAGCATCAAGTGCATGACTTGGATTTTCTATTGTTAGTTAAGGTACTCTGTGAAAATACTAAACAGATACATACTCACCTTAGCTTATAATTTATACAGAGCTATTGATCTTTAAATTTTTTTAAGTTTATTTATTCTGAGAAAGAGAGAGAGAGAGAGAGAGAGAGAGAGAGAAAGCATGAGCATGCACAAGCCAAGGAGAGGGCAGAGAGAAGGAGAAACAAAGATTCCAAGCAGGCCCCCCGCCATCAGCACCTAACTTGATGTGGGGCTCGAACTTATGAACAGTGAGATCGTGACCTGAGCCGAGATCAAGACTGGGACGCTTAACCCACTACACCACCCAGGTGACTCATACAAAGATGTTTAGATTTATATGGCTGTACACCTTGGCTACAATCAGAGAAACAATTCAGTTACAAAATTGTTTAACTTCAGGAAAACAGAGAGTTGAGTAAAACTCTCAAATTGCTAAAACCACATTGAAAGATAAAATCATCTAATTTAATGGCCTTAAAAAGGAGAAGAGGTCCTGACAAAGAATCCATAAAGTCTTATTCATCATGAAGAAAGAATTAAGTGAATTAGGTACTCAGTATTTTCCAGTTAGATAAAGGGTGTTGATTTTATAAGGCTTCACTAACTAGTAAGTATCTACTAGATGCCAGAATTTACTTTAATTACGTCATGTAATCTTCAGAGCAGTTCTGCCCAACAGTGACTACTATCGTTATAGTTTCATGTTTAGGTAAACTGAGGCTTAGATATATAATCCTCCTTGGGAAGTGACACTGTTGAGTTGCTTATATTTTCTGAGTACTTATAAACCATTGCTGTTTCTCTCAGACAATTTTAAGTGATAGAAGTATTAATAAATTCTACTAATGAAGAGATCAGGGGGCATACTTTGACTTTCTTTTAAAATAGGTCACATATTTAAAGATTCATCTTCTCCAATTTCCTTTCCATGGAATTTTAAATGATCTTTTCTGATTTATTTAATGATTAGTGCTCCTTTGCTTTATATCTGGATTCCGCTGTAGTAGGTGCTGTGTCTGAGGATAATGAAACCTTTACTTAGCATGTGTTTTATGGCTCTTTACAAAGTATGTTCATAGACACCCTTTATCACTAATTTATATTTGATATGTTTAAATATCACTCACCTCTTTCCTTAGATTGTGGCATTTTAGTTCTTGATTGCTCTCATTTCTGTAGGAGTAAAGCACTTGGCTAAAAAGATGATGTGTGCGGTAGGAGGGCAGTGGCCAGGAGATAAAACCAAATTTCCTTTGTTAAATTTACTCTGTTTCTGTGTTGATACACAAGGTCCAAAATGGGGTGAGATGTTCGTGAGAACAGATTCACAAGTAGATATTAAAACTTAAGTCACACTCCAAAATCTGTACATTTTTGGTTCCATCTATTGTTTGAGTCCTAGCCAACAGAACAGGCCTTTATCCTGGTAAAGAGAATGTTCATAAACCTCCAACTTGTGAAGATTACTCTTGGGGCCCCATAATGAGAATGAGAGAAATAACAGAGAAATATACATTGATGACAATGTATTATCTGTCTATAAAACATGTTAACAATTAACTTATATTTTGGGGGGGAAATACCAGTTATTTTGATTACCAGGGAATGTATTTCATTAAATGGCACTAACTCTTGGGTGCCTTGGTGGCTCAGTCAGTTAAATATTGGCTCAGGTCATGATCTCATGGTTCATGATTTCCAGCCTTGCATCAATACGGCTCTGTGCTGACAGTTTGGAGCCTTCCTGGGATTTTCTCTCTCTCTTCCCCAACCCCCCACCCATACTCTCAAAATAAATAATCTTAAAAATAAAAAAGAAGTAACTATTAAATTGACAAAGATTATTTACTTAAAATACATAAGAATATTTGGTTTTTGTGTGTTGAGTTGACACATGAAAAGATGCTCAACATCACTCATCAGACGAATACAAATCAAAACCACAGTGAGATCTCACCTCACATGTGTCAGAATGGCTAAAAATTAACAACTCAGGGAACAGCAGATGTTGGCAAGAATGTGGAGAAAGGAGAATCCTTTTGTACTGTTGGTGGGAATGCAAACTGGTGCAGCATTCTGGAAATTCACATGGAGGTTTCTCAAAAAATTAAAACTAGAGCTACCCTATGACCCAGCAGTTGCACAACTAGGAATTTATCGAAAGGATACAAATGTGCTGATTCGAAGGGGTACATGGACCCCAATGTTTACAGCAGTGCTATCAACAATAGCCAAAGTATGGAAAGAGTTCAAATGCCCATCAACTGATGAATGGATAAAGAAGATATGGTCCATATAAAATGGAATAGTACTCTGCAAGGAAAAAGAACAAAATCTTTCCATTTGCAACAACATGGATGCAACCTGGATAGTAGTATGCTAAGCAAAGTAAGTCAGAGAAAGACAGATATCATATGATTTCACTCATATGTGGAATTTGAGAAACTCAACTGATGATCTAGGGGAAGAGAAGGAAAAATAAGATAAAAACAGAGAGGGAGGCAAACCATGAGAGACTTTTATTTTTTTATTTTTTTCATAATATTTTATTGTCAAATTGTTTTCCATACAACACCCAGTGCTCTTCCCCTTAAGTGCCCTCCACCATCACCACCACCTCTTTTCCCCCCTCCCCCTTCCCCTTCAACTCTCAGTTCATTTTCAGCATTCAATAGTCTCACCATGAGAGACTTTTAAATACAGAGAACGAACTGAGGGTTGCTGGAGGGGGCGGGTGGATGGGGGTGCAGGTTAAATGGTTAATGGGCATTGAAGAGGGCTCTTGTGTGGATGAGCACTGGGTGTTCTCCGTAAGAGATAAATCAGAATGTTTTACTCCTGAAGCCAAGACTACACTATAGATTAAGTAACTTGAATACAATTTAAAAAATACATAAGGATAGCATAATGATTTGCTTGGTTATCATTAACTATTTAAATGTCACTGTAAAAAAATTTTTTTTGCTGTCCCTTTCTGAATGGATACTATTCCTGTAACCACCATTTGGAAATGGTGTAACCAAAACAAACCGCACTTTAAAAAATAGCTACAAGGTATCTTTGCTGCCTAGACAATTTAAAAAATCTTTGATTGTGCTAATGACTCTCTTGGGGTAGTCTATGCCTTGAAGCATAAACAAGCTGGAGCTATAGACGGCCATACATCCTAAATGTTACTCAGGAGCCATTAAACACACTCTTGTGACTTCTGCTCACATGAAGGTATTCAGCATACAATTGTTAGGGCTCCTGCATGCCTCAGTCAGTGAAGCGTCTGACTTTGGTTTGGGTCACAGTCTCACAGGTCATGAGTTTGAGCCCCGTGTCAAGATCTGCACCAATGGCTCAGAGCCTGGACCCTGCTTCGGATTCTCTATCTCCCTTTCTCTCTGCCCCTCCTCCACTTGTCCTCATTCTCTCTCTCTCTCTCTCAAAAATAAATTAACATTTGTATAATGTACAAGTGTTGGTAAAAATAAAAAATAAACTTGCCGCGACAGTGGCAAACATAGAATTTGCCAGTATTGTTTGTGACTTCCCATCTCCGACAGTCTGAAAGTTGATGAATCTGTGTTTGCTTCTGCAATAGTAAGTAAAAAATAAATATTAGAGGAATGAATTCAGAGGAGCTAATCCCCTGTACAACTTAAGAAGTCTCCCCAGGGTCATATGCTTATATTCATAATTCTTACTGTTCTGAAAAAGCAGTTTCCAAAATAGCCTTTGGTTCTCACAAGGGCTAACTACCCACTGTGGGAAATCTCTCCTCAGTAAAGGCAACTGAGGAGTGTCTACTGAAATACTTCATTGTCCAGTGATGTGCTGGGATTTTTCTGTAGGCGATTATTTCTGGTTGTGTCGGATTCTGAGTCTGGAGAGTCATTCATGTTGAAGACTGCCTCCCACCGAAGTTCAAAGTTAGCTGAAATATGTAGGGAAAAGCCCCATCCTTGACTTTATCCAGGTAACAGTAATGCCATGTCTTTTCTGCACCTTGAGGAAAGAGTTCTGAGAACAGGAGTGCTAGGACAAACTCACAAAACAATGGAAGCCGTACTTTCAGGCAAATTAATAATTTTAGTTTCAACAGATATGTGTCATGACTGGAATTCTTCTGTATTATTTAGTCTTGGAGCTTAGGAGAAGAGCAGTTTTGACTGTTAGAAATATTTGGGCCTCAGGAAGGAGCAACATGCAACAAGAAACTGAATTCAGTGCCATGTCCAGTAAACCGCGGGGGTGGGGGGATGGTGGGTGTGAGTGTGATTCCTTGTATATTAAGGAAAAATCACAGCCGAGTGGGAGGAGGGGAAAGGTGAGGATATGTTCTCCTACGAATTCAGACTCCATTAATGCAGTCTTACTAAGGTCCCCAGTGATAGTGATCCAAATGCCATAGCCTATTTACATTCTTCATTCTACCTCATTTCTCCATCATATTTCATGCCAGGGGTATTCTTCCACATGTAAATCTTTTATCCTCTGGATCCCTCCCATTTATCTCAATGAAAACACTCAGTCTTGCAGTATCCTCTGAACATTGTGACTCGACTGGCATGCATCCATAGACAAAGTTCTTTTTTTTTTTTTTTAAGATTCTATTTTTTAAGTAATCTCTGTGCTCACCGTGGGGCTTGAACTCACAACTCCTAGATCTAGAGTCACTGGATCTAAGTGCCCACTAAGACAACTAAGCCATCTAGGTGCCTGCATAGACAAATTTGTTTGTTTAAAGTAGAACTCTCATCGCCAGTTTCCTGCCCACCCTGTGAATGAGAAAACTTGATAATAACATGATAAATCAAACATGTCTCCTTTTTTTTTTTAAAGAGTTTTTTAATTTTAGAGAAAAAGAGGGAGTGAAAGAGAGTGCAAGTGAGCACAGGCAGGTGAGGGGCAGAGAGAGAATCTCAAGCAGGGTCCACACTCTGGGCTAAGCCTGAGGCAGGACTGCTCAGCTTATGACCATGAGATCATGACCTGAGTGGAAATCAAGAGTTGGACCCTTAACCAGTGGAGCAACCCAGGAGTTCCAAATGTGTCTCCTTTCCAAGACACAAGAAAAGACCCTGAAACTTGTCATGTTTTGTCATTTTTTGTGGATTCTCTTCCATTTAATATTACTGTTTAAATTTTGGTGGTTTTCAAAGTTTTGTCATTAGTCCTCTTGCACTCATTCTCCGTATCTCTTCTCTGGATAGTGAGTACCACGCATTGGATTTGCAATATGATGGTGACTCCCAAATGCAACTCTGGCTCTAGCTTGTTTCTTGAAGCCCTGATCCATAATCCTCATCTCCTATTGGACACCTTCCTCTCAGTGGTGACCGGACCCCCAGCCACACCAGGTGCAAAGCCAAATTCATTACCCTCTCCTCCATGCCCCCGTCCCTTATTCCTTTGTCTTCGTTAATACTGTCACTCACTTTGCAGAATGCTTTTCAGTGGGCTGACCTTAGGGATTTGCAGACATCCTCTTTTGATTCTCATCTTCATGGTTTGGGAGAATTCAATACTCCAGTGAAAGTTGAAGTAGGAAAGAGAAAAGGAAGAGTTTAAAAACCAAGGCCTATTTATGAGGATTTGTGAAAATTTGTGTCTTGGGATCCCTGCCCAAATGACAGTACTGGTCTTTGCGTCCACGGGAAACTGAGCACCAGCCATCTCTTTCTCCATGTTGTCTTCAGACTCCCCCTTCCTAATTCTGGAAGAAGTCATACATGGAAGGCCAACTAGCTCTACAGCAGCACAAGTCCCTGATTGGGGCTTAGACTTCGAAGAGTATTCTCACACCAAGTCCTTGTCATCAGACACACATTGACTTCTCAACTATTGCTTCCCCTTGAACTATTTCATTAGATTTTGGAAGGGATTCACATTTTATCTCTAATTAACTAATTGCCTCCAAAGACCCAGCTAGTGATGTGAACTAATTATCAACTACTCTTTCTAAACTGGAGAAAAAATACTAATGAATCCGTATATCATCCTTTCTGGAGCATGTTGACTGGGAATCACCAGTCACCAACCAGTGACTAGACTGAGGTTTCTAGGTCCAGTGGTAAAAGTTAACAGAAGCTGCAGCAATTACAAGCAGAATCTATAAGTAGTTAGATCTCTCTGGAATGACGGCAGGAGTTCTCTATCTGGTACCAGATATCTAATCAGCTGAGGCACTCCTTGAAGCCAAGAGTGATAGAGGAGGGGAATGGTAAGGACTTAAAAAGTTCTTCATACCTCTTGAAGGTAGTTCTGTTTTCTTCCATGCTAGATTTATGTGTATTTCTTCTTAGAGAGAGGGTGGTGGTGATGCTGAAATTTCTCACTTTGTCAGTCTGTAAAAGGACACTCCCTTGGAAGCAGGGTGCGACCGTAGGAGGAATGCATGTCTCCCAGAGATCCTGGACTTGGATCTGGGTGTGATAACTAATAATATCTTGAACATATGCTTTTTAGAGAGTTATTACCTGTTTTTTTGTTGGTGGTGGTGTCCTATGGGGATTCCTTGAATTAGGCAGAATTGAGTTCGTTTTGCTCAGAAGCACAAAAATACATCCTAAATTTGGATGGCCAAAGGTGAGACTCTGTAATAAACATTTATCTTTTCCGGAGGTGCTGGTCATAGAAAATGTCTGTTGTATGTTTGGGGAGTCACTTCCCTTATGTATCAGAGATGACTGTACTCTGCAAAAGCTGAAAATGCCAAATACTCTCCTTGGCAGGTGCCTTTGCATGGAAAGCCCATGACTGAATCCCTACCAGCCAATCACCAAAAAAAAAAAAGAGACTTTCAGTCAGTAGCTTATGACATAAAGAGGCAAGTCGACCTTGAGATGTGTTGTCATTTTGGCCAACTACATAGTAGTGGTTGTGGTAGTAATTTGCACGCGTGAACAGTAGCAAAGGCGCAGCAGCTGTGCTGACGTCCAGTGGCCGGAGTTAAGCAGTACTGGCTGTTGAGCCCGGGCTTAGTGGCGGCACCAGCGATGTTCAGAGTGGTCTGTTGTAATGGTCAAAGCCTACTCATTGCTGGCTCTGTATTCTAGGTACTCCCTCTTTCGTGGAGACTGGGAGTTGTATGGTATCCTGTTCATAAATTACTTTTTGGCTTAATGTGGCTAGAGTTCATTTCTAGTACCTTACCAAGCTAAATATTCGGTTCTCTCTCTCTCTCTTTTTTTTTTTCTACTTGTATTTCTTACTTTCCTCTTGTCCTATTTAGGTACTTACTCAGCCTTCTTGCCTCATCACCTAAGGGAAGGGACACAACTAGATTAGGCAGAAATTCTGACTCTGTTTTTGAAACACTTAAGCTTCGGTATGGGATTGATAAAATGTCTGGGACTGAATCAAGGTTAAGCATAGGTCATCTCAAATTAGACAGAAAATTCTGAGGCCTCGGAGGGAGAGAGTTAAGGAAAGAGAGGCATGAAAGAGAGATGTTTGGGCTTTGCTAGCAAGCCCTTAGCAAGGCAGCAGGACTCTGCAGAGGAAATGGCGGGGGGTGCGTTTAGGTATAGAGGAGGTCACGGGTCATTTTAAAACAAAAGATTGCTCTGTCCTAAGCAGGGTTTTTTGTTTTTGTTTTTTTTAAGCTTCGAGTTCTGAAGTGCTGTGTGCTTGGACAAACGAATCAAAGATAAGGGCTGTTTTCTCCAAATTTGGCTTTGTGAGGGTCCTTAGGACTTTTAGAATTTTAGAGAGGCTAAAAGGAAACATAAAAGCCTGAGATTAGGTTCCCTACCAATGAAGAAGGATAGGAATTCAAATAAAGAAGTGAGTCAAGACAAAGTAAAGTCACAGTTTCTACATTCCTGAGTTTATGAATTGAAAATTACATCCACTAGGAAGCTTGTGAAAAGAAACAAGAGTATGAAAGTTGGGGAATAAAATTAAGGAATTTTACAATATAATCTTGGATTAAGGAAACTATTATAAAAATGACATTAAACCTCGACATATAGCAATTAAAAAGTGGCTGCATTTGAAGATTTAGAATATTTAAGCTTTGAGGTGCCTGGGTCACTCAGTGAGTTAAAGAGCTGACTTCGGCTCGGGTCATGATCTCGTGGTTCGTGAGTTCAGACCCCACATGAGACTCTGTGCTGACAGGCTAGAGCCTGCTTTGGATTCTGTGTGTGTGTCTCTCTCTGCTTTCCTTGCTCACGTTCAGTCTCTCTGTCTTTCTCAAAAATAAATAAACATTAAAGAAATATTTAAGTTTCTTCATGGTAAATCATGCGTCCCATAAAAGATGATTAAATGCTGAGAGTGCTTTTACACAGTCTTCAGAGAAAGCCCTGCATGCAATAAAAAGTGGACTGAAATACAAAGCAGGAGCTTACAGAAAAAGAAATTCAGATGTTTTATTTTAACCCATGAAGATACATTCGGTAGTGGTCAAATTATTAAAGTAGAACTTAACACATCGAGAAATCATTTTTTCTCTCCTGAAGTAATATTGACACGAATAACATGTCTGTGGTAATAACAACAACAGTAATAGTACAGGTTTGATGGACGTGCACTGTATGCCAGAGACTGTCACAAGCGCTTTACATGAACTGATTTATTTAATTCTCACAAAATCCTAAGGGGTAGTTTTTATTATTTTCCAAAAGAGTTTAAGATTCATGGATATGGGTAAATTTGTCAGCTTTGTTTACTGTTGGGCTGTTAGTACTTAGAAAACTGCCTCGCTAACGATAGGTACTGTATAAATGTTTACTGATCGAATGAATTTTTGTTTTACAAATGACAAAACTGGAGCACAGAGAGGTTAAGTATATTGCCCAAAGACACAAAGCTCTAAAGTGGCTGAATTAATGTTTGCTGCAAGCAGTCCCTCCCTGGAGTCTGAATTCCACACCACTGTACTACTTCACACAGAAAAACATTAAGTAACACACAGCGTCTGGAAGATACCAGCAGAAAGACATTATCCTTACAGGGCATTTGGCAACAGAGATCAGAGTGAAAAATGCACCCTTTAATTCAGTGTGCTCATGAATGGACTCACGTACGCGAAGATTTACTTAGAACTGTGTTTCTTGGTGCGTTTGCTGCGTTAACCAAGGGCTTTAGGGAGGCTAAGTGTTTATAAATGGGTTGAATGAAGGGGGAGGCCACTTTACAACGTGGTGGTGAGAAGCCAGCATTTTCTATATGCTGATTTGCAAAGATTAGCACAAGGGGAAAATGCAGGGACCAAAACAACTAATATATTCTTCTTTCTGCCAAATGAGTCTAGTATGTTCTATCGCTATATCTCTATGTCTGTACCTCCGCACACCCCTCATATACACATCACACATATGCCCAGATGTACGCTTGCAGTTTTTCTTGGACAGGGATTTGGTGTCTGTTTATACAAAGAGGCTTATGTTGGATTGTATAAACTTTTGCAGTGTTTGACTTTGACCGTGGGCAAGCATTGCCTTTTTAATAAAAAGCTGAAGCATAAACTAAATGTTTGCATATATCCAAATACACTGATGTCAACCTCTGAACATTCTCTCCATGGAAAAGACGAGAACAGTAGGAGGGCAGCAGGATGAGAGGCGGGAATGCAGGGAAGGAAACCTTCCTTCTTTAATGATGTTTCGTTCTTTATAATGGGAATATGCGATTTAAATTACTTTTTAGAACGAACTTCTGGCTTCTCCTTTTAATCTGGAAGTACACACATGTGTGACAAATTGAATTCTAAAAACAATTTCAATGTTAGTTGAGTCTGGAAAAAATGAACTGTTTTTAAGGATACAGTTTTATAAACTTTGAAGTTGTGTTACTCTATAAGCCATTCTTGTAAATGTGGATGCTACCGCACAATTTGTGAAAACTGCAATTACTGTGTACTCAGATTCTAAGTTTTGTTGGTGATAATTACTTCGGATGTTAGGGCTTTTTAGTTTGGGACCTAGTGTTACTGTACTGTGCTAAATAACACAAAGTCTAAGATAATGTAGAAAAATTTAAAGTTAAAAAAATGCAGCAGAACAATGGTTTCCTTCTGGAGTTTTCTTACATTGTGATTTTCTGTAAATTCAAAGAAGAAAAATAGTGGTTCCACTTTACCTATTTCTCCCACCCCAATAACTTCATTTTTTAGGCAATAGCTGCGAATAAAAAAGACAGCATTTTTTAAAATACTCAAATGGCATCACGTCCTTCTTGTACTTCAACTTCAACAGAAAGGACCCAAGTAAATTATTTGAACAGACTAAAAGGTCAGATGCAGATAAGCAGGCAAAAAGCAGAAGTAATTTCTGGTGTTTTGTAAACATGTCAAAGATGCCTCTAGTTAATATTTGCCAGTTACTTAAGCCCACTCTCATCTATGCACACGTCAATCCATCCAACCGCTGGTACACTCAGGGTTTCCAGACACTAAAAACTTGAAACAACCCACGCAAGCAGGAGTAAAGGGCATATAGAGTTTGCACTCTCTCTCCCTCATAACCACCTGGAATAGCAGAGTAAAAATAGAATAACAGGATAGTCTTAAATTGTTAACAAACTCTGGAAGAGAAACCATGAAATAAAGGCTGATGATCACGATCCGAATTGTCAAGGCAGACTCACCTCTGTATGGATGATTTAGAGAGAAAGAAATTATAATGTAACTCCACGTACAGTGAAGGAACTCAATGGGGGGGAAATCTATTCTCACACTCTAGAGAGAGAAATGCAAAAAAGACTATCTTATATTTCTCAAATTAATTGGAGTCTTAGGAAGAAAGAAGGCTATAACTGGAAGGTTCTTCAGAGGTTGAAAGAGTTGATGTTAGAGACAAAGTGAAAGAGTGTGGCCCTTCAAGGGGATGAAGGTAGTTGAGCAAACAGAAAGAAGCTGGAGAAGCTAGTGGTGAGTATAATGAGGAGGTTGACTTAAGAGCTGGTGGGCTGTTCTCAGTTGTGATTAGGGTTGAGTGCTCACAGGAGAACTTGGAATACAAGATTCCTTCTCTCCAATCTGATCCAAAAGACAATAGTGGTTCAGTATGATCTTGAGCAAAATAGATTGGTAATGGTATTCTGAGGGGGATAAGGTATTGGGGCCAAAAAGACTAAATCAAACAAGTCAACTAAGATTGTTTGACGTTGTGCAAAAGAGAATGATAAAAGGCTGGAGCGATAGGATGGTTATAAATTTGGACATAAAAGTCAAACATGAGGTATAATTTAGAGAAAGAACTGATACTCTCCTGTCACATCTGTCGTGGCCCTCACATTAAGTGTTTCGTTTTATGTAAAATCTCTGCGTACTGCTGATCTTCTCTGGAGGTCACACAAAGTAGATGAGGGAAGGCGGGCTATACCAAGAGATGTGAGGGGAAAGTGTAAGAGAGCAATTGAGAGGCAAAGGAGAGGAAGAGATGCATCCAGAGAGAAAGAGAAAGAGACAGAGGTAAAGAAAAAGACGCAGAAATCCAGAGAGAGGCAGAGAGGCAATGACTTGAGTGGAGAAGAGAAGAGAGTTTTCTTATCCTTCATTCTCCCCTGTTTTCAAATTATAGGACCTCCGTGTAGCTCCTGTTTCCTTTTGGAACTCCCATTTGTGTTTTCGCATAAAGATCATACCATCCTAGCAAATGCTGGCATGCTGTGGGATGCGAGGAACGTTTCTGATGTGACCATCATGCTAGGGATCTTCCTTGTTCCCGCACATAAATGTTTCAGATATTACTTAGTCTTGATGGATGCTTTTGTTTTACTAACATCTGTGACTACAGATCTCAGTTTTTCCCTTTGAGCTCAGGAAATTGTGTCTGCTGCTGGGAGATGCTGGAATTGGAGCTCCGTGCTGCTCCTGCGTCGGTCAAGTGCTGCAGAGGGGAGGAGACTAGTTTAAGCTGCTGATGTAGAGGTCTTCTTAAGAATTGATTTTCAGGGGTGGCCGGGTGGCTCAGCTGGTTAAATGTCCAGCTTTGGCTCAGATCATGATGTGCTGGTTTGTGGGTTCAAGCCCTGCATCGGGTTCTGTGCTGACAGCTTGGAGCTTGAAGCCTGCTTCAGATTCTGTCTCCCTCTTTCTCTTTCTTCCCCTCCCCAGATCGCACTTCTGTCTCTCGCTTCTCTCTCAAAATAAATAAATAAATAAATAAACAAACATTAAAAATTTTTAAAAAAGAACTGATTTTCAGTAGTGCCCGAGTGGCTCAGTTGAAAGAGCCTCTGACTCTTGATTTTGGCGCAGGTCATGATTCCAGGGTCGTGGGACAGAGCCCCACCTTGGCCTGAAGGTGCAGCCTGCTTAAGATGGTCTCTCTCCCTCCTCTTCTCTCCCCTGCATGCACGCTCTCTATCGTAAAAAAATTTTTTTTAAAGAACTTGTTTTCATATTACAAGTCGAAAAAAATGGCCTAAGCATAAAGGTAACATTTTCCTTGTCCTATCTTCATTTTTTATTGGGAGTCAGTATAAAATCACTTAGAAATACTTTTATTTACATTGTTAGGGTTCATTATGAATGTCTGTAAAGTAAATATGCCTCAATTTTGTTCTTTTTTGAGAAATTATTGATTGGGATTGGCTTTTTTTTTAATTATATGAAGCTATCATGAGATTAAAAGCTAGATACCATATTCTCTTTGGTAAAAATAACTAACATTTGTAAAGCATTTATGATATGCCGTGAAGGCACTGTGCTAAATGCTAAATATTTGTATGTGTGGTGTATATGTGTAAATATATGGCCTCATTTAATTATTACAATTGACCGAAATAATTGCTGGGTGCTGTTATTTATTTTACATATGAGAAAAGGAAGCACAGAGGTGTTAGGAACCCGGTCATGGGGGCATTAAGTCGTAGAGCTGGGGTTAAGGCCAGTCTCGTGGCAGGTGCGACGATTTTTAATTAATACATTTATCAAAAATGTAGCATTTTCTTTGCATTTTGTATCATCCTACTGATTTTCTAGATAAAATACTCTCTTCTTGGTTTTTCTGATTTTTTCTTTTTGCTTTTTTAACATCAGTTGAATAGTTGGCTCTGTGATTTCTAGGACAAAAGAAAGTCTGTCCTGCTAAAAAATTCTGTTTCTACGATTGCATAATGTTTGAAATTCCAAATAGGAGAGCTTGATTTCTTTTATCTGGGGTTCCTTTAAAATACCAGTGATATTGTAGAACACTTTTAACTGTTTCCTCTCATTTCTTAATAAAATTAAAATTTCAAAAGCTTGATGACCTTTCCTTTTTATAGGAAAGACTGAAGGAAAGCCTGCATGTAGTATCTCCCTGAGGAGGAAGAAAGGGAGAATGGGAGTAGTTTTGCTTATATCTGACCCAAACTTTGTGTCTCTGGCTCTCTTACACATTCATTCTAAAATTTTATAATTTTGCCTCCATTATGGTAAGGTTGGCTCAGCCGTTTGGCTTTTCTAAAGTCTTCCAAATACTCCATAAGACAATTATAATCAGAACTGCTACGATTCATCAAAAAATATTTTTAGATTACTATATGTTAAGCATAAGTTGCCTTTAAATTGGGTTTTAGGAGTTGATTTAAAAAATTAATTAAAAATAATGGACTAACATAAAATATCTATAGCAACCTTAACTCAAATAGTTTCAAATACCAGAAAATGAGAAACATGGAAAGAAAAATAGAAACTGCCTTGGGAGGAGCACTGGGTGTTATATATAAATGATGAATCACTAAATTCTACACCTGAAATCGTGATGACACTATGTGTTAACGAATTTGGATTTAAATTTCTAAAAACAATGAGAAAAAAGGAAAAATAAAAAAATGTCAAAGAAGAAAGGAAAAAATCAAATTGATCAGAAAAATATGTTTTAACGGGTGAAGTAAGTCTCTTTAAAGATGAAGTTCTTATGTGTAGTCTTAAAAAGACCATCTATGGGGCTGCTTCTAAGGGACCCACCTAAAACAAAAATGACAATAAGGACTTGGACCCATAGGAACCTAGAAATGGCAAACAGCAAAGAAGAAAAAGGAAAATTTTAATGAAGAAAAGCCTTTGTTGTGACCAAAGGGCAAACCTACCAAAAAGATAGACCATGAATGATTTTGCATCTAAAATAGCTTTGAAATGGGTAAACCAGCTAGAGAGAGAGAAAACAAGGATCATTGTGGGAAGCAGTAATATGCTTTTTTTTTTTTTTTTTAAGAGATGACAAGACTAAATGAACAGTAAAATACTTGAGGATCTATAGGGTTTGAAAACTGCAGTTAAGCTTAATACACACGCCTGATACTGAGAAGTGCTACTCAGTAAAGATAACACCTACCAAATTTAGGAAGTAGGCTTGAGGGAAATATTCACAGCATGAATAATAATGTGTTAATAGCCAGCTTTTTAATTTTTTAACATTTATTTATTTTTGAGAGAGAGAGACAGAGCAGGAGCAGAACAGGGGCAGAGATGGAGAAGCAGAATCTGAAGCAGGCTCCAGGCTCTGAGCTTTCAGCACAGAGCCTGACGTGAGCCTTGAACTCTAGAGCCATGGAGATCATGACCCGAGCTAAAGTCAAGCACTTAACAGACTGAGCCACTCAAGTGCCCCTAAAATTTTCTTTAATGTTCTGGGAGGAGGGGCAGAGAGAGGCAGACAGTAATTCCAAAGTGAGTGCCACACTGACAGCTGAGAACCCCATGTGGGGCTTGAACTCACAAAGTGAGGTCATGACCCGAGCCAAAGTCAGATGCTTAACCATCTGAGCCACTCAGGCTCCCCTAGCCAAGCTATTTAAAATTTTCCTAGAAATCACCAACAAATCAGGAAAATATATAACAAAATTAAATAATACGGAGATAAAACTATTATTATCTGATGAAAGCAATTGGAAATACCTAGTCTCATTAAGGGTATGGAGAACCAGGTAGTTTGTGGGCACTGTAGTGGGAACATAAATTTCTAGAGTATCTTAGCAAACATTTGGCCAGGATTTAATTTTTAAAAAATCTGTTCCAAAAATAAGGTTGAACGCATGTCAAAAGGTTAATATCCTTAGGTACTTATTACAGATTTATTTAAAAATGCAAAGAAAAGAGGGTGCCCCTGGGTAGCTCAGTCAATTGAGCCTCCAACTCAATTTCAGCTCAGGTCCCAATCCCAGGGCTGTAATCAGGCCCCGCGTCAGGCTCCACACTGAATGTGGGTCCTTCTTGAAGTTCTTTCTCTCTCCCTTTGCTCCTCCCTGCTCTCTCTCTCTCTCTCTCTCTCTCTAAAATAAAAAATTTTTAATGCAAAAAAATATGGGGCACCTGGATGGCTCAGTCAGGTAAGCATCAGACTCTTGATCTCAGCTAAATTCTCCATCTCAGGATGATGAGTTCAAGTCCTGTGCTGGGCTCTGTGCCTACTCACAAAAAATTAAATGTGGTACCATCATGCTAAATGTAAAAGATGAGCTAGATCTTTATGCACTGACGTGAAAAGTGTGCAAGACTGAGAAATAATCACTTACATATGCGTGTATATATGTAAGTGTGCACGCATATATATGCGACTACCTAAGCATACAGATGCACAGGGAAACAAAGCCCCCAGAGATATATATTTACATTTAACATTGTTTTGATGCTGGCAGGGAAGTGGGTAAGTGCAGGGAAAGGGGAAGGACTTTGGTACTTACTTTAAAAGCTTTTTATTACATTAATTGTATAAGTGTATATGAATTCTGTAAAAGAGTAATCAGAAAAAAACCTAAACTGCATTTTGTGAAAACTGAGCATTCAAAAGGCCACCCATACGTCCCTTTTTTATTTTAAGCTTTTAAATTTTTTTCTCATATTAAAAGGAGTTATATTTATAAGAGATTCTACCTGTATAGAAAAAGAATATGTGATTTGTCATCTTTTTGCACTTGCAGTTACGTTGTGTCTTCTACCCATTGTGACATCTACTTGCCACAAGATCAGACTGGTTCTGACCCCACAACACGAACAAGAACCATAAATTCTCCAGGATCCTTCTTGGACTTTCCATACACTTACACCAAGTCGTTCATTAGAATTGATAAACAAATAGTAACAAAAACTGCTGAGGTGCCTTGTCACACTGGGTGTCTTCTAAACTGTGCCTCAACATACTTCCCTAAGGCCATGTTTTAAGTTTGCCCTTAGTTTGCCTCTGTCAGACACACTTCCAAGACTCATCTGTAATCTAGAAAGGCAATTTGCATGATTTAACGCATGGTTTTTAGGTATACTTAATTAACATTTTTCCTGTTCATTATGTTTTGCTTTGAATAGAGAACAACACAGAGTTGTCTATAGGACAACACAGAGTTACAGGACTCTTTAAAAGATTTTCATCCATCCATTTATTCAAAATAATGTGTTGAAGCCTTCCATTTCTATATAGGAAGGAGTAGTTTGCTGCAGACCAACACACATTCAGTCTTGACTCTCCCCTTACAGAAGTGGCCAAATTCTTAAAGTACAAAAGACAAGAGACTAAGTATGTACTAAACAGAAAACCCCTAGAAAGTACAGGGAGAGTTTCGACATTTTCACCTATCGATGAGGGGGGAGAAATTGAAGTTTAAGGTCAAAGAAGAGAAGTCCTGTTAAATACGCTGTGCTCTTCACTGGGAGTCCTGAAGAGCTGCTAGAAGGAAGTAAACAAATTTACAGCACTCTAAGCCCGCCCAGGTCAGCGCAGGTCCCGACTGGATTATGATGTGCCCTCCTAGAAATGGGTATCCCTCCTTGATAGAATTAACATTATTCAGAGCTTCTAATTATATATATATATATATTTATATATAATATATATTAATTTATATGTATGTAAATATATAGAGACTGTTAATAAAAAAACTTACCTGCAATAGCCCCGAAAAGAAGGCCAAAAGGGAGAAAAAGGACACAAACAGTCAGATGTGCCAATTCAAGGTTATGACAACTACCGTGTCATGAAGAGGCTCCTTTAAGACCAGTTGCCCACCCATTCTTTGGATAACCACCATCAACTATGGACAGAAGTCCTCCACACCACCCAGATCAGGAAGGACCGTGAACTGTGGAAAGAACAAAAGAGCAATGAGTGAGTTTTCCTTTTTCATAGCTTCTAGCCTGTAAGCAGACCCCGTTCTGTACCACGTGGCACGACTAAAACATTCAAGCAGGAAACCCACAGTATTTCTGGCCAGAAGATCCAGAGAGCAAAATCGAGGGCTACCAAGGACAATGGAAAAAGTAAGGAGGGAAGGCTAAAGAAGGGAAAACCAAAATTCTGCATATAAGTTTTGCAAGATCTCTGGCAAATATCTGAAACAAAGGTGCACAGGATGGGTTAAAAAGGGCCTCGTTTAGTATGCAAGAGCTGAACCTGAGTTTGAGTCGCTGCCTAAGAGACAAAGTTGCTGATCACTTCCAAACACAGTAATCGCCTACTAAAACAAAGTCAGCACCCTTGGGAGGAATGTCACAGCACCAGGAATACTTAAACATAATATCCAGGATAAGCTACTCAATGACCCCAAATTGAATGAAATAGAATAATATCACACTTTCTCAAGAGAAAACAAAGTTCATGGAGAAAGAAGTTGGTATAATCCTGATCATGGTCTGTGGGGAGCAGCTAGGATCTCAGCTGCCTGGCCATTTGCTAGCCGGATTTGTCACTCCCTGAAGGGAGTTGCAAATAGGCAGGGAAGCGCCACTCCCTGTCAGAGAAGCCAAAAGACCAAAGATCAACCGCCTGCAGGCAGGGTGGTATCGGCCCCTCAGGCTCTGTGCTAAAACACTTTAGTCCGGTTCCTCTTTCACTCCAGTCTTAATCCCTTAACCCTGTTTCCTAGCAACTGACCTACGTCAGCTACGTTGTTCGTCCCGCCCTAAAAATATATATAAAAGACAGTTCTCTCAATAAACTCTCTCTCTCTTCTGCCTGATCGGAAACCTAGCGTTGTGTTTTTACTCTCTCCGTCTCCCTCTCCTGCCCCCTGTTTTCTCTCCCTCCCTCAGGAAAAGAACCTACGAGGACTCACCGCCCCGAGGCCCAGAGCGGCCAGGGCGGGACACGACAATGGTCTCTCTATTAAAACCATCAAAACATTAATAAAAGTTAAAAAGACTCAAATATAACGAGACATTACCTGTTCATGGATTAGAAGACTTGCTATTGTAAAGATGTCCATTTTCACTAAACTCATGTATAGATTCAGAGACGCTCAATCAAGATAGCAGTTGCCCTTTGTTAGAGTTCAAAGCTGATTCTAGAATTGATAACAAATGTAAAGAATAAAAAGATTTGGCAGTTAGAGGAGGAAGAGGCATTGAAGCCGGAAGCCTTTAAGTCAATTATGGCAAGGATGTAATAGTTAAACCAGCTAAGTGTTCTCAAAAGAGAAAACAGACAAGTGGAATCAGTGGAGGGTCCAGAAACCCAATATTTACAGTCACTTAGCTTGTGACAAAGTTTACACTTCTGCCCAATGGAGACTGAGTGGTGTTTCAATGAATAGTCCTGAATCAATTGGTTACCCATATTTTTTAAAAAATGGGGTAAAAAACCCTTACTTAATTGCACCCTCCTCCTGTTTCTCAGGAGGAAAATTACACAAAAGTTAACTTCAGTTATTATGTAGATTGAAATGGGAAAGCTACAATCCAAAGCAGTCTGGACAAAAACAAAGGTTATTTTTGACACTGAGAGTAAGGAGACATTTTTCAAAATGTAGGCAAAAGCACGAACGCTAAAGGAAAAGAGAAACTTCATATATTGTGCTACATTACAATGAAGACTGTTTACCAAATTGCACAATGAGGAGGGTGAAATAGGAGACTAGTCAGTAGGAAAATATAGTTGCAGTACCTATGACAACAGAGGATTTTCATCTAATAGAAACAACGAGCTTTTCTAAATCAGTGAGAAAATAAAGTTACTAGAAAAATGGGTACTTCCTCTGGGCTGACCAGCTTGCCTCCAACTTGGCACTGTTGTTCCTTCCTGTTCTCAGCCAAACCCTTTTCCTCTGCTTCGGGTTCCACAGATACTCTTCCATTAAGCTTTTGTCTTCCCATGTAAACCGAGAGACAACAGGCACCTAAGCCCTGCCCACATAACATTCTCTTTGAGCGCCACCAGTGCGGGGCTGTAACGTGGATGCAGTCTGTGTTTGGGCAGCATCAACAGAGAGAGTGGATGTGTCTTTGAATCAGCCCTGTGTTTTTCTCTTTCTCGGTTCAACTAGTCATTAGGAATCTCTTAATGCCAAATGCTATGAGATCATTGGTACAAAAGAGGTAGAAGACACGGGGGAGGAAGGTCTGAGATAACTCTTCCTGTCATTTCCTTATGTCCTCAGGACCTTGTAGGGCTTAATGCCAAATGTACCACTCCTGTCATACAATGGATGGCTGCTGTGCCCCCCTACAATTATAAACTTGTTAGATTTGATAGCATATAGCTCACAATGGATGGTTGTGGTGTCTAGGTATTCGGTATCTCAGGATCAGATGCTCATTCTCTACCAGAGTCAGGTAGCATGCCAGGAACTGTTTTCTAAAGGGATAGCCTTGCTTCTGGCCCCTAGACGTCTGTGCACATGACCTATTGTGGCATGCCAAAGACTCGACATTGCATTTTATGTATCCCAGCTCTGTCTAGCCCCATGACACCTGCCGGGTCATGTGGCCCAAGCCACCTCCCACTTGGTTCTGCATTGCCTGTCATTGCTCTGCTCTTCTCATAAATCTTGAAATGAAAATAGTTTGGAGTAGTATTCTCAAGGAGTATGCACTGCCTCCAACCCCTGAAGCAGACTGCCAAGCTCTATGCCTCTTAGTGATACATAGCATGAAGTGCTTCTGACCTTCTTGGGGATGTCACAATATAACCAAGAACCTGAAGTTGGTGAGTCTGCAGCTGTCTCTATTTTACCCAGAATGCTGTATTGTTGTGATTAACTGTCTCAGTCAGAGGTGACTGTTTCTGAGGCCTCCATGTGGAATATCCTACAATAATAGCTCTCATTCTGCAGGGCAGAAAGTCAATGTGTGGATTCTTGCAGCTCCCAAATATGTCCATTGTGATTAGGCATTCAGAAAATGACCACCAGGTGGATTTTTGGATCCCCTGGCCTCACTATGAGATGGAGCTGGGCCAGGATATTATTACCTGGCCTCTATATGTCCTTAAGTAATGGGGGGGGGGGGCTATAACAGTGTTTGGGGTCCTTTACTCAATAGTGGGTCAGATCCTGTATGCAAACCCTTTGAAGGTATCTGGACACTTTTCCACTGTTCCTTTACTTGGAAATTGGCCACAGATCCCCTTTTATAATTGTCCATATTTAGTATCCCAGAGTCCATCCTCATGCTTCTAATCTCCTTCATTCCATGGGCACTGACTAGGAGAAATCCTCAAGACTGGAAACTGAGCAAGCGAGGGATTGTGATGGTTTCTTCTAGGAGAATAACAGCCTGTATCAAGCTACAAGCTTCTTGGAATCTCATGTATGTTGCCCCTGTGTTTATTAGTTATGAATCCCTGTGGTTCACAGCCTTTTGGTTAGCAATCTGGCCTTGCTGCCACCTACAATAATTCCACCAGATGTCAATCTTCAGGTTAAGGACTGCTATGTGGCCTCATTTATTTCTGAATCTTCTCATCTTAATTGTCCCAAATCCTATTTCTTTAACACCATCCCCACCACTGATCCCATCCAGCAGAGGACCATTACAGAGCCATTATGGAGGTCAGTGATGCTTTGACTCTTGCCTAGCACGTTTCTTTATGGCATGTTCTGTTGTCTTCCTAGTAAACACAGTCATTTGATCTGTTCTTGAGTCTTATATAATAGATCTGTTCCCGTATGCTACACCTGTGAGTCTTTTGTTCCCTTTGCTGTCATTGCCAAGGCAGTTCTAGCACCTTCACCTCATCAGGAGTCCCTTTAACAGTTGTTGCAAGTGCATGGTTTCCAAGTCAGGAGAAAACATCCCCAGTCAGCAAACTCTGCCTTATTCAGCTGTGTATTGTACCCTGGTTTAGTACATGCAAATCCAATTTCCAGGCACGTTCTCTGAGTTCCCTGCTGAAACCTATTAGTCAGGCCCCGCAGGTCCTTATGGGAATAACACCTTTATTTTAAGTAGGGTCAGTCCTCTCCAGGTTGACCTATGCTGAGGTTTTGATCTTAGTTACTAGTATATCTGCCAGAAGGAGACGTGGATTGGGTTTTGAGAAGGCCATGTATTTTCTTGAAGGACATGTGCCTCAAGTGAGGTTTTGCATGCACTCTAGATTGTGTGTGTGTGTGTGTGTGTGTGTGTGTGTGCGCGCGCACGTACGCGTGCATGCACACATCTGTGTAGAGGAGGGCAGCTGCTTTGCCCCAGCTTCTTATTTTCATTTGTTAGTCCAACTATTCTTCTTAAAATTCTTGAGAGATAATATCTGATTGACCCAGCCCCACTTACAGAACTCTCTAGGTCAGGTGTAATCAAAAAGGCATGAATTTTACATATGCACTCCATAGTTCAGCAGGCAATGTGGATGAAAGCTCACTTCTAAAGAATTGGGGTTTGACTTGGCTAGCACCTTGAAACATGACTATGGCTACAATAAACACTGAGACCATTTCACTGCGCAGATATACATAGAAACTTGTTTTAGTTTAACTATTGTACTGAATTAAAAGGTACAAAGTAGGGAATGTTTGATATTTTTGTTCTTTTTCCAAGTTATAAGCACTTGGGACCTGTGTAGGTTCTGGGGTTTGTTTTCAGTTCTAAATCATGTCTGCTATTTCTATTCTGTGTATTAACACTAACAAAATGAAAAGCCAGTGAAAAAGACTTTGAAGTAACTTCCAACTAGGTTTTATAATGCTTGAATGATCATAAAACAAAGCTGATTTTTAAAAATGTGTTTAAGGTAGTAATTATGAAAGAGGTCACTTTTTTCCCCTAAATCCTAAGTCTTTTTTCATTGACCCATTACTTTTGGTTGTGACCCACTTTTAGTGGTTTCTCAGTACATCTGGCACCAGGAGGTAAGTTTTCAAGTGTAAAGAGTCTGTGAATAAGAAGTTGCATTTTATAAGTTCTTGAGCTCTGCTTTGCCTCTGAGGATCTGGGATCAAATAATGGTTAGTCCTGTAGTCAAGGAGAGAAGTACTTTCTAAGTAAATAACAAGAAGCCTCTCCGCACACCTAGTAGCCACATGGAATAGAAATGCCAGAAATCAACTTTACAGATGAATTTTAGTTCACTGATATAGTTTTCCTACATTGTTTCCTTCCTGCGTTGTTAAGGTGGCTAGGGTATAGGATATCCAAAAGAAACTCAAAACTAGAAGACTAATTTTTCCCTGTTTAACTATAATTAGGCATTCAAATGTTGACTGGCTATTTGCTCTCAAACTTCAAGACAAATGACACTCCGATGTTTCTCAAGGTTTACCTAATGTAGCTTATTCTCGGTAAAAATATGAATGCATTTCAAATCAGATTTGTTTGGTTTCAGTTTTCATTTTCTTTAATAAATTAAGGGGCTGTGTTTGTATGTTCTTATACCAACTATTATTTCCTAAAGTCTAAATTCTGTTTTTAAAAAAACTTGATTTATTTATTTTGAGAGAGGGCGCATACGAGCAGGGGAGGGGCAGAGAGAAAGGGAGAGGAAGAATTCCAAGTAGGTTCTGAGCTGTCAGTGCAGAGCCTGACTAGGGCCTTGATCCCATGAACCATGAGATCATGACCTGAGCTAAAATCAGGAGTTGGATGCTCAACTGATTGAGCCACCTGGGCTCCCCGAGTCTAAATTCTTATCTATTATAGGGATGACATAGTATCTGGAGAAATTTCTCATTTTCTTATATATAGTCTATAAGAATGATTAGTTTTAACAGCAAAACCTTAAACATAGTATAAAACTCTATATAACATATAGATAAAGAAATATCAAGGGGCAGCTGAGTGGCTCAGTGGCTTGAGCATATGACTTCAACTCAGGTCACGCTCTCACAGTTCATCGGTTCGAGCCCTGCGCCGGACTCTGTGCTGACAGCTCACAGCCTGGAGCCTGCTTTGGATTCTGTGTCTCCCTTTCTCTCTGCTCCTCCTCCACTTGTGTTCTGTCTCCCTGTCTCTCAAAAATAAATGAACATTAAAAAATTTTTTAAAAGGAAAATAAAGATACCCCTCCAAGAAAATCAAATGTCAGCTTGGGAGGTAGGAGGGAATAAAAATCTACAAATTCCAAATGAGCTACAGGGAAACCACAGTAGTAGCTTTATGCTAAGAAGGCTGTGTGTGGGAGAACACCATGAGCTTATTTGGTAAGCTCAAGGCAGGAAGATGTAACTGTAAAACTCTCAGTGTTTGTGATATACCTGAAATGAGTCCATCACAGGTAGATCCGTCTACGGTTTAAAGAAGTAGAAGTGAGTGGTTTTGTACCTATTATCTTCTGTGCCAATGGTTGTCAAATGTTTTGGTCTCAGGACCTCTCCTTATACTTTTAAAAATTAATGAAGACCCCAGAGAGCTTTGTTGAGAATATTTTAGAAGACACAAGAATCCTGAAGCGCATATTTGGTTACATGTCACAGTGATGATGGCAGTGAACGAAAACCAGCCCTGGAGAATTTTCACTGTACACTTAGAATGAGCTTAGCAAAGAGAAATAACACATCAGTTATTATTTTAAAATCGTTTTGACCATCTGGAGCTCCTGAGGTCCCCAAACTGTACTTTGAAAGACATGGCTTCAACCCATTGTCTGGAAAAATAGGTTTGAACAGAGGGAAGCAAAATTTATCAAATTTAACTAAATCATATGGATTCATTATCTTCACAGGGGAAAATGTGTTATCTAGGGCAAAACATGTTATGTTAACATTATGATAATTATGTGTGGATGTGTATTGAAAAAATAACAACCCAGCCTGTTGTAGGCAGAGCAGGACAGCCTATGTTTACCTCTGAACGGTGGAGAGTCCTGTGCAGAGCAGACTTTGAGTCTCCTGAGCGCAGGTGCCATGTCCTGACGGCAGTTTCCTGCTAGCGCATCCTGAGGGATTGTCAGTCTATGCTTAGGAACTCAGTTTGGGGGAGTGAATGAACTAGAACACTTGAGGAGGAGAACAGATTCCCAGACCAGAAGGTCCTCTGAAGGTAAAGCACTGAAAATGTCTTGATGAAAACTGGAGGTTTGCATAGGGGAGAGGAAAAATAGAATTTAACTCAGAGAAAGAAGGGGAGACCTTAGAAAGGTAAGAGCTAGGAAAAAGGAGGTTTCGCATAAGGAGTTCTTTTTGTGAAAGACTAATGTTTAATTTCTTTTCTTGGACTCCCAAAAGACTCGTCTTCAGAGGATGGTTTTAAAACGGTCTCCTCCTTCCTATACACATCTTTCTTTGTTAGAATACCTTCTAGAGAATTCCTTTCAGTGAACTGAAGTTTTCAGTATATAGGGAATGATGCTGTGAGAGAAGAGGTGGCTTCCTCACTCTGCCCTCTCCCCGAGGTGGCCATGTCAGGGACAGCCTTGTGTGGAAGAACGCCAGCCTGGAAGTCCCTGGCGCACTCCGTGGGAGACAGTGAGGTGATGATCAGCCACAGAGCTGCGGGTGTGGGGGGATCTGGGGGGCTGTCTTGATGACAAGGGAAGAGGGCACTGAGGTAAACCCTCCCCCTTTTTCACAGACACCAGCAGAAGATGACCTCTGACAGCAGGGAAGGAAAACTGGGAAGAAATCTCTTTCAGTGTTGTTCTCCTTAAAAAGCAACCTCTGGGGCGCCTGGCTGGCTCAGTCAGTTGAGCATTGGGCTTGGGCTCAGGTCATGATCTCGCAGTTGGGGGTTCAAGCCCCGTGTCGGGCTCTGTGCTGAAAGCTCAGAGCCTGGAGCCTGCTTCAGATTCTGTGTCTCCCTCTCTCTCTGCCCTTCACCTGATCACGCTGTCTCTCTCTCTTTCAGAAATAAATAAAACATTAAAAAAAAAAAGCAGCATCTTTAGGCTTTCTTGGGCATTTGCAAATCAGTCTCATCTTTTGGCCTTTAATGCAGATCTGTGATGAACAGCCATTAAATTAACAGTATGTAAACCTCACCTTCAAGTGTTTTGTTTTGTTTTGTTTTCTGCCTTGAGGTTTTGAAGGGATTTCTCCTGAATCTGATTTTGAATTGGTTGTCCTTTTTGAGCCATCCCTTGATTTTCTCAGTTAGACATTTATTTAAATGGCAGATAAATTTGTGCTAATAAGAGAAATATCAGGGCTACTGATTTAACTCTTTTAAAATAGTTTGCTTATTTAAAATAATCTGTGAGGCATATCTCTCTATTCTTTTGTAGAAATTGCCTTCTATCTCTAGTTAAAGACAATGAGATACAAATTAAATCCTACAATAAAACATATATATCTATCTGCTTTTTAATGGCCTATCATTAAAAAGGTGCCTGGGTGTCTCAGTTATTTAAACATCTGACTTCAGCTCAGTTCATGATCCTGAAGTTCATGAATTTGAGCCCCACATCGGGCTCTGTGCTGACAGCTCAGAGCCTAGAGCCTGTTTCAGATTCTGTGTCTCCCTCTCTCCCTGACCCTCACCTGCTCACACTGTCCTTCTCTCTCTCAAAAATAAATGAACATTAAAAAATTATAAAAATAGAAGAGTATTGATCCTAATACTGATTTCTTTCATATTTCTTAAAGGATGTATATCTTTAATTGTTTAAAAAATATATTAGATATAAGAAAATGCATTGTGTATATTAAATATATTTATACGTCCTTTTTAATTAAAAGAGAGTGTCCAATAAGGAGCATTGTCAGGAAATATTAGAGACCACATTCAGTGCAGCCATTTAGATGTTCCTTCTCTCCAAAAATGTAATTACAAACCCAGCTGGCCCTTGGAGCAGGTATTATAACCACATCTGTCTAATACATTTTGTGGCCTCTATTAATCTTTTATGCAGTATGTTTAAAAATTCTCTGAAAATAAAGCACTCTTTACGTGTAACTAAAGTATAATTCATTTATTTTTAGATTCTGGGGAGGGCACAAAATTTAACAATTCTCCTATAGAGAGAGCTCCGATGTTAATTAAAAATACTGTTGCAGATTATTATTAGAACTCTTTTTTATTTTACAGCCTCACTGTGGTGCTGTAGTCTTTTTATCCTACTACAATATGGCATATGAATATGTGAAAAATATTGCTCTCCCCCTTTCTTTCTAGTATTGCATACCAGGAGTTAATCATAAAACAATGGACTCCTAACATCACAGAATACTTAAATGAGTCAGGACCATTCAGAACTTCAAATCCTTTTTGGATTGAGGCATAGCATAAATGAAAGCCGCTCGGGGGTACCTAGGTGGCAGTATCATGAGACATAATGAAACCATTATAGTATGATAGTATCATATTCATCACCCATTATTAAAATTCTTCAATTCATGGTGCTTAGTGCTGACCTTCAGGACTTCCTTTATTTTCATCGTACTCGTGTACAAAGCTTTTGCTGTGAGATTTTAAATGATTGAGAAGTGAAGCTAAAAATTACTATACTTTTCCCCAGAAGGGGAAATATCGTAAAGTCATAGGTCTATCACAGATGAAAAACTGTTACTTTTCACAGAATCCTCTGAAACAGCTTAAATAACTTTTCCTCCTGTAAAGACTAAAATATCACCACAGAATGTTAAAAGTTCTTCACGGTTTTTTTGAGAGAGGAGTTAAGTGGAAAGCAGTAAGGAAAAGAGAAACACTAGCAGAGCACCTAGAAGTCATATAAATGTGTTAGTAGTTTATCAAGATGATATTCTTGCAGATTGGAACAAATTCTGCCTTTGTTTTCTTCTTTTTTTGGATTTATGAAGGGGTAGGAATTATTTGCCCATTAAAACATCTCCACATAGTCATCCTGTTATAATGCATCATATTTACTTTGGAGAGTGTGTAGGCAGGTAATCTTTCTCCTTTTTCTTATTATTCTTCCAACAGATAGTGCAAGCACACTTAAGAGTTGTGAAGCGCCACATGCACCCTCTTTCCTAGGCTCTTGTATGGTAGATTCATTACATTAATGGTTGCAACTCTTTACCGTTCCTTGAAGCCATGCTGTCCCGTGTAAATTTTCTAGTTCTTCTCAATGAAGAGCGCCGGTCCAGTTCCCCATCCCTTGAATCTGGGTTTTCTTTTTGGCTTGCTTCAGGGAATAATATGGCTGGAGACGATGCGTGTCACTTCCAAGCCTAGCTTCAGAGAGGCATTACATGTCTCCCTTTGACTCATGTACTCCACCCTCACCACCAGAACTTCCCTGAGTTAGTTGCCTGGAGAACAAAATAGCAAAACCAAGTCATGTCCACTATCCCAGAGGGGGCCAACATGGATTCGCCAAGAAAATGGCTGTCTCTGCCTATGTGAGTGAGCCTATTTTTCCTGCAGATTTTATGTGGGCGAGCCTTTGTTTCTGTGGATTGCTGAAGTTATTTCCTTGGACGCATAACTACCACTGATATTGTCAGCTTCATGGAATTTTATGTTTGCACTCTTGCCCTTTACGCGACCATTTTTTGTCAATGTGCAACATATATATATTTTAAATGAGAGTCTATTCCCTATTGAATGAAGAACTCCCTTTATCAAGCATAGTTTTTAAATCTGCTTTATCTTTGGTTGATTGGGGTCTGTTTGAGCTGTTGAATTCTTAGAAATTTTCTTGATAGGATTTTTATGACATTTTCTCAATATGATTTCTCAGTTTCTTCTAGTAGACCCTATCAGTTTTAGCTTTATATATTTCAAATCTTGATTGTTAAGTGAATAGTAATAAATTTCTTGATAGATTAAATAATAGTTTATAGATGGTCCTTTTCATGGTTTTCATTTTATAGACCTTTTTTATGGCCTTAATATTCTTATATTAGTTAAGTGTACATTAAAATTTATTAATCTTGTTAATCATTTCAAACAATCTTTTATAAAAAATTACAAAGGATTTAAATAAAACATAAGAAAAAATTTTTTTTCTTATTCTGCAAAGGAAATTGTTGGTACTTCTTAAAAAGATTAATGCAAGTAGACAAACTTTCTTTGAGATTATACTAGAAAATATAAAATACAAAATGAAAAGGAATAGCTACATAGATAACAGAAGTTAAACAATATTAAAGAATATTTAGAGCAACCACATAGGAATAATTGAAATCCTTTGTGAAACATTTTTTGGAGAAATTTGTAAAATGCCAAAACTTGCTATATGAAGAAGAAAAATAGAACGCTCAGTAGACCAAGAGTTCTTGAAAACCTTACACGGTCATGGAAAGCATTTCTAGGACAGCACAAGGCAGACAGATTAGAGGGAAGTTTGAGCAAATTTTAAATTTACAGATAATTTTAAAAGATTTTCTGGGTACAAGTATACGTAAATATTGCTGTGATGTTAGTGTATCTTTGAGATCTAAACTCATGGACAAGAAATAAAATCATAATCCATTTCATAATGACCCTAGTCATAGAAACCCTGCATAAAATATAGTTATATTTTTGGTCACTAATATACCCTGACTAAAGTTTTATTCCCCTAAGCTATAGATATTACAAAATTGTGTTTTTTAGGAGTTAGCTTTTTTTTTTTTTACATTTGGCAATTTGTTTTCTTTTTTTTTAATAGTTTATTGTCAAATTGGTTTCCATACAACACCCAGTGCTCTTCCCCACAAGTGCCCTCCTCCATCACCACTACCTCTTTCCCCTTCCCCCTCCCCCTTCAACCGTCAGTTCATTTTCAGTATTCAATAATCTCTCAGTTTTTGCCTCCCTCTCTCTTTCCAACTCTCTTTTCCCCTTCCCCTCACCTGGTTTCTCCTGGTTTCCTGTTAGACCTATGAGTGCAAACATATGGTATCTGTCCTTCTCCGCCTGACTTATTTCGATTAACATGACACCCTTGAGGTCCATCCACTTTGCCATGAATAGCCAGATTTCATTCTTTCTCATTGCCATGTAATACTCCATTGTGTGTGTGTGTGTGTGTGTGTGT
>PJEM01012051.1:0-49669 GCA_004023845.1 Helogale parvula
AACCTCAAGGGTGTCATGCTAAGCGAAATAAGTCAGGCAGAGAAGGACAGATACCATATGTTTACACTCATAGGTCTAACAGGAGAACAGGAGAAACCTAATGGAGGACCATGGGGAGGGGAAGGGGGAAAGAGAGTTGGGGAGTGAGAGGGACACAAAACCTGAGAGACTATTGAATACTGAAAATGAACTGAGGGTTGAAAGGGGAGGAGGAGGGGGATAAGAGGTGGTGGTAATGGAGGAGGGCACATGTGGGGAAGAGCACTGGCTGTCATGGAAACCAATTTGACAATAAACTATTTTAAAAAATAAAGTAGATTATTAACAAGTCACAAAACAAAAAAAGGGTTCTCCCTCTCCTCTCCCTCTGACCCTCCCCCCCCCAAAAAAATAATGACAATTTCTAGAAGATTGTCCAGATTTAATTGAGCTAATCGTGCCTAAAGTTATTACAAAGCAATTCTGTAATATAAAATAATAAAGAAAATACGAAATACAAAGAAAAACAAAGTAACCTGCACTTACCTTTTGAAAACCTTCATGCCTTGTGTGAGAGAGATAAGAGAGACTAGAGTTACTACATAGGACATTTTCAGTATCACTAATGGAATCACTGCTATCTATTAGCTCAATGGAATCATTTTCTGCATGGGTGCCATTTTATACACTTGCATGGAGTTGACTATAGTACAGTGTTAGTAAACTCTTATCATATACTGTATTTGTAATAACTGGCAATAAGGTAGTGGAGGAAAGGGTTTATATCTGCAGGTGCCTGACCTAGAATGAACCAGAGCATTCCTAAGCTTACTCTTGTATGGAAAAGCAAAGGACTGTACATAGGTGCTTTGGAGGGACAAAAAATATATCAGTGCCAGTTGTGAACACCTTCTAATGTTCTGAAAGTTCACTTATTTCTGTCAGATTCTGAGGCCTGAGACTGAGCATGGGAGATGATTACCTACAATGCCATAGCAAGCGAGTGAGAGAGAGAGAGAGAGAAGGAGAGAAAGAGAGAATTACCATTGTCCCAGTTATGATCAAGTGCTTTATTTGGCATCAGGTACTACTCCTATTGCAAGACACCACTCCTTTATCAAGTAAAAAAAATTTTTAGAAATGTTTGCTTGTCTTGTGGAACACTTCCAGAACAAGTTACTCACAATCCAAGGTTTTACTGTATTTTAAATCTTTTCCTTTTGAGGTAGTGAAAAATTTATGAAACTGATCCCAGAAGGTTTTTACTGACAGTAGATACTGGAGGAATCTTGAGACATGTTTTGACCATTAATATCAATGATGTTTCAGAACCTACAGACTATATTGCTGATCCTCAGTTTTCCTCAGACACAGATATAATACCTCATTTTCCTATGGTTTACTTTCAACAGCTATATATAATGAAAGAGAGAAGGCATGTTTCTCCAGCTGGAGATGTTGGAGTGATTTTTATTTGTACATAATGTGTGCTTATATAAATATAAAAATATGTGTAGATATTAATGTATGTAAGAAAATATATAACCTCTCTATGAAATAGTTAGGAAAAAAAGGTTATCATGTAGAAATTCTCATGAATGATTAAGGGATTAGAGAGCATATATATTAAAAACAGCAATAGAGATTCTTCAAAAGACTTGCAAGAAAAATGAGGCAGAATAGACCCTTGGCAATTTAACAGATAAATTTAAGTCATTACCTGTGAAAATACCACATCGAGCAATTTATTTTTAATACCCTTATGGTTCAAAGGTTTTATGTTATGAAAGCAAATAATGTGTAGGTTTGCTTGTAGGAGTTGACAAAGTCAGAAACACAAGGGAAACTTTCTTTAAATAATTGACAATTTACTTTAAATTCAACTCTAATATGAGTAAATGAACAAAAAAAAGAAGAGACAATATTTCAGAAGAAACTGTATGTACAAATGCCTTGAGACAGTGTAGAACATGGTGAGGAAGAAAAATTGAAAGTCTAGTGTGATTGAAAGGAGAATATAAAATGATTATTGAAAGGTGATATAGGTATTTTAAGAATTTTGGTCTTTGCCCTAAGGGTAGTAGAAATCATTTGAGATCTTTTAAGCAGATAGGTGTTTAAAATAAATTCATCCTGTGAGTGTAAGGAGGATGTCAAAGGTAGAATAGGTATAAGAGATGTTGTAAAGAGCCAGATAGTAAATATTTGGGGTTTTAAAGGCTGAGAGAAAAAGTCAAGGATTATTATTTATGTAGTACCCATATAACAATAGAGTGAACACATTTCTCTTGACAAATTTTTTAAAATAAAACAATAACAGTATGGATGGATTAGAATGTTTTATAGAGATCTGCTAATAAAAATAATGGATTTTCCCTTTTGGGAGGATAGAATTTCCTTTTATTCAATAGAAAGGCTAAGTAACTCAACATCATTGAATGGTTTTCCCTGCTTAGCTAATATATGAACCACTCAGAATCTTTTTTGGTTGCGGCCCCATTTTGGTTTATTTTTGTGAATACAGTCTATCATTGTTGCAGGTTTTTTTTTATCACAATACCTGTGATTCATTTTTCTCACCACTTCAAAAAAATGAAGCAATGGACACAAAATGAGCAACAGGCAAAAGTTTATTAGAATATATCAGAAAGGAAGAATAGTAGGAAAGCTCTCTTAACAGAGAGGAGACGTTTGAAAGTGAATGCCCACCAACTATAGGCAAAGGGTGCTTGTTTTATAAGGTTCTGGCCCTGCCCCCAACCTGCTTCCCTTCCCCCTCATTCCTTCTTAAGTTTTACCCTTATTGGCTGGATAACTCTAGGTGCTGTGTTGTCCATTCCTGGTTGGTTTGACTCCATTCTACGGTCATACCATTCCCTTGTAGGTCATTGGTTTTATGGTTTAGCTAAGTATTTTGATTGTCAAATTCCTGAGGGGAACATGAAAGGGAGTAGGTGGTGTCTATTACATTCTTATGAGGAACTTTAGGCCCTAGGAGGTTTGTTGTAGTCAGACATTTCCAACATTGTCCCAAAATATGTGTTCTTCCCACTCAAGGACCTCAGCCCTAACATTTCCCTCTTGGCCTATTTTATCCTATCTTTTTCCTATTATATTATCATGGAATTTCTTTTTTTACATTTTTAAATTTTTTCTGACCATTGTTTTCTGACAAATGGGAGTATTGTGATGAGTGTTTAGTCTTATAATTCTGATATGTCTTTTATCTTTTATCATGCATTCTTTTATCACAGCTACAGTGTCTTTGTATAATAAACACAATGCTTTGCCTAATAATTCAATAGCAAAGTAATCCATATTCTATCATGCCTTAAAAGTGTGGCATTCAAAGTCCACATTTCCCTTCTTTTCTTGTTTGGCCATGATGAGTAGGTATAGTAATAAAAAATAACATGGTATCAGAATGCTGTTATAATTGGATTTCTGTAATTTATAGTATGTGAAGTTTTGAAAGTAAGGTCTATATGAACATTACTCAAGTCCATCAGCACAGCAAAAATGCTGCAACAGATAATACATAAACAAGTAGGTGCTATATGTTCTGTTATTACTTTATAAACACTGAAATTTGAATTCCATATAAATTTCAATGTCACTAAATATTAATCTTTTTATTTTTTAACCAGTTAAAAATGTACAAAAACATTTTTAGCTCACAGACAAAACAAGAACAGGCAACAGTCTAGATTTGTTTCATGGGAGGTAGTATGAAGACCTATGGAGTAGAGAAAGACCAATTATCAGGTAATCTCAGAAATCCAGGCAAGGAAAGGTGTAGTTTGGCCTAGAAAGGTAATGGAGATAAAGATAAAAGAATAGTCTTGAGATACTTAATACTAAATTAAGCTGGTACTGAATTAACTAGAAAGGAAGAGAGGAGGACTCTGAAGTTTCTGATTTGCATACTGGTTCGGAGATCATCAGTTAAGATAGGAAATAGACCACATTTGGAGAGAAAAAGTATGAGTTCATTTTTGAACATGTCATGTTTGATATGCCTTTGTTATATCAAAGGAGAGATTTAAATAAGCAGTTGAACTCAGAGGTCCTGCCTAGGGCTATAAACGTTTTGTAATTGAAACCATAGACTTGGATGAGATTACTCAGCTAGAGAGTAGAGAGTCAGAAGAAAAAAGGACAAAAGGCCAAACCTTGAGGTACTCCTACACTTAATGACGTGGGGAAGAAGCTCAGCCTGCCAAGAAAACTAAGGAGCAGCTACAGTGGTAGTGAAAAAAGAGGGTTATGCCCGGAATTGCCAAGGAAGAGAGTGCCAGTGGTTAGCAGACTGGAATTCCACAATGGAGTAAAATGAGGGTTTAAAATGTCCATTGCATTTACTAAGTGATACAGTGGTAATGATAAGTAATGAGCCCGAGAACAATTTTATTGGTGTTACAGGGGTAAAAGTAAGAATGGAGCAGATTGAGGAGCAAGACTGTGAAAATAGAAACCATTTTTAAAGAAATTTGCATGTGGAACTGGAGAGAAGGCAGTGGCAGAACTGTATTGGATTGAAATAGTTTTGTCTGGTAGATTTGGTTTTAAAGTGAGACTTTTGGGTAACTTTACAAATAAGTAGGAGAGAGAGAGATGGGATCAGAGCCCAGGTATAATCAATCAATCATTTATCAATCTAATCTACGCATCTATCTTACAAATATTTATATGTCTATATTTGCATTCTCAATTTATTTTGCATTTAACAAATCCAAAGTGCTTTGAAGCATTAGTTACATTTTCTCCTTTCAGACTGTACTGACAACTTTGACGTACTAGTGAATTGAGGGGCTCAGTTTAGTGCCAAAATGAAAGTTCCCTTATCATTGCAATTAAAATATAGTACTTTGAAAACATGCGTTAGTCTCCCTTGATTTGAAAAATCATGGTGGTGCCTGGGTGGCTCAGTGGATTAAGGGTGACTTCAGCTTAGGTCATTACCTTATGGTTCATGGGTTTGAGCCCTGTATTGGGCTCTGTGCTGAAAGCTCAGAGCCTTAAATCTGCTTTATATTGTGTCTCCCTCTCTCTATCCTTCTTCCACTTGTGCTGTTTCTCTCAAAAATAAATACACATTAAAAAAATAATAATAAAAATCATGAGTGTAGACTAAATTTTTAAAACATATAAAAGAAATTTAAAAGTTACCTTTAATAATAATATAAACCATACAAACCAAAACCAATTAGGCACTTAATTAAACTGCCATTTCAAGTACCTTTTAAATACCATATAAAAATAAACCAGGATTTTCTTTTCTTTCCTCTTTTTTTTTTTTTGATTTCTTAAAATGTTTATTTATTTTTTCAGGGAAGAGTGAGGAGCAGAGAGAGAGGGAGACAGGATCTGAAGCTGGCTCTAGGCTCTGAGCTCTCAACACAGAGCCTGATGAGGGGCTTGAACTCATGAACAGTGAAATCATGACCTGAGCTGAAGTCGGATGCTCAACCAAATGAGCCACCCAGCCGACCTTAAACTAGGATTTTCTATATGTGTTCCTATTATATTATGCTCAAATATCACATTCATTTTCTTAAAAGCTGATTCTACTGATTATATTAAAATGTAACATTTTTTATGGGGCACTTTGGTGGCTCAGTTGGTTAAGAATCCGACCCTTGATTTCTACTCAGGTCATGATCTCATGGATTGTGAGATGAAGCCCCAAATTGGGCTTTGTACTGACAACATGGAGCCTGATTGGGATTCTCTCTCTCTCTCTCCCTCTCTCTCTCTCTCTCTCTCTCTAGCCTTCTCCCACTCATGTGCACACTCTTTCACTCTCTCTCTCTCTCTCAAAATAAATAAACTTAAAAAAATGTGATGTTTAGTATGTTGACATAAAAGCACTTTTTTCCAATTTTCACTATTAAAAGTAGTACTCTCTGATAAACATGTACAGCTATTTTTCAAAGCAAACACACACACACACATACATATAGAGATGTTCAAAAATGATATTGGTATTCTCTCTTGATCAAGGAGTAATACTTCAAGACATCTCTTCCAAGCTTTCCTGGGCTCTTAGCTCTCTTCTGTGTCACACTGAGGGCCTTTGAGTCCTTTCTGTTTTCCATTCCCAGTGCTGGCTCTGTCCCAGTTTAATGTGGTAAAAGGTGTGTACGCAGGGATGACAGAATAGGATGGTAGTTAAGGAGACTGGAGATTATTAAGAAGTTGTTGGTTAGGATTTGAAAAACTGTAATAAGGATTTTGCTTAATCTGAGAACTTAATGGCTGTTCAGGAATTTTGCCAAGTTTGATTTTCCCAGGCAATTTTTACAGAGGTACTTAGAAGTTTTAGTGCGAATCTTACAGATCTGCAAAAATACTTTTCAGCCAAGAAAAAAAAGCAAGAGTCAACTGTACATGCTGAATAGAAATAAGATGAACACTGAGTGTTGATTGGGTTTGGCAGCATAGAAGCCTTTGATGACTTTTTTGGAGAAGGTTTGGTGTTTGGGCAAAACCTCTAGTAGAGTGGACTAAAGACTGAGCAGGAGGTTAAGAAATACAGAGAACTCTGGATCTGAAAGGTAGGAAAGGGACAGAGTCATAGTTAAAGTATCCTTGGGGTTAGAGTGCTTTTGTGTGTGTGTGTATCTTTTTTTTAATGGAAGAGATTTGAGCATGTTTAAATACTCATAGAAAGTAGACAACAGTGGAGTATTTGAAAATGGAAGGCAAATTTAAATTCAAGTTCCTGAGAAAGTAGAAGGGAAGACCCCTTTCAGTGGACAGGGATTATCATTAATAACAAGAAGTTCTCTTCTTTTACTCTAAAAGGAAGGGGAAAGTTGTAGATGTAACAGGGGTGGTAGATCTATGTGAACAATGCGAGTTATTACTAGTCCAATAGTTTCCTTTTACTCTGTGGAGTAAGAAGAGAGAAATGCTCTATGGACAGTGACACAGGAGGGAAAGGGTAAAAGATTGGAGAGCTTTTAAAAGAGCAAGCTTTACAATAAATGCAGAAAGGTGAATAAATATAATAGAGACCTGCTTAAGATAATTAATGGTTCATTAGATTTATTACTCTATTAATTTGCTTTGCAATCAATAGTTCAGGCTATGAAATGTCACAGAAGCTGACATCTAACCATAAAAAAAAACTTTTAATTTTCTGATTGTTTCAGTCAAAACAAGTTAAGAGAGCATATTTCTAGTAAACTTTTACTGCATTCCTTTTTCTGCTAAAAATCTTCATTACCTTAGGGCACCTGGGTGGCTTAGTTGGTTGAGCATCTGACTCTTGATTTCTGCTCAGGTCATGATCTCATGGTTTGTGAAATCAATCCCTGCTTTGGACTTAATGCTGTCAGCACAGAGCCTGACTAGGGTGCTTTCTCTGCCTTTCTCTCTCTGCCCCTCCCTTGACCACTCTCTTTCTCTCTCTTTCAAAATAAACATTTTAAAAATATTATCTTTACATCAATTTTTAAAAACTATTTATTTGCCTTAAAAAAAGGGACATGAAACATATTTTTTTCACATATGTATCTCCCGACAGAAGTCATACACTTCCAACATAATCAGTTTTTGTTTCTTTCACACTTTGACTTACTCTTTCTGATAGTAATTTTTTATCAACATAGGCCTACAGTTCTTTTTCTCTTTCTTTCTTGATGAACAGATTTTCTGTATCACCTTTTGCTTGACACAAGACCTTATGGCAAGATGGAAATGAGACATTATAGGCACATCTCAAAGATACTGTGGGTTTGGTCCAAACCATCACAATAGAGCAAATATTGCAATAAAGTGAGTCATAGAGATTTCTTGGTTTTTCAGCACATGTAAAATTATGTCTGAAAATACTATAGTTTATTAAGTGTGCAATAGCATTATATCTAAAAAAGCAATGTATGTACCTTAATTTTAAAAATATTTTAGGGGAACGTGGGTGACTTGGTCAGTTAAGAGTCTGACTTCAGCTCAGGTCATGATCTCCTGGTTTGTGAGTTGGAGCCCCACATCAGGCTCTGTGCTAACAGCTTGAAGCCTGGAACCAGCTTTGGATTCAGTGTCTCCTTTCTCTCTATCCTTTGCACCTATCTCTTTCTCTCTCTCTCAAAAATAAATAAACATCTAAAATTTTTAAAATATTAATTAAAAATACTTTATTGCTAAAAATATCCTATCATCTGAGCTTTCAGCAAATTGTTATCTTTTTGCAGGTAGAGGATCTTGCCTCAGGATTGATGGCTGCTGACTAATCAGAGTGGTGGCTGCTGAAGGGTTAGATGATGGCAGCAATTTCTTAAAATAAGACAACAATGAAGTTTGCCACATCAAATGACTCTTCCCTTCACAAACAACTTCTCTGTCACATGTGATCCTGTGTGATAGCATTTGACACACAAATAACTCTTTCCAAATTGTAGTCAGTCCTCTCAAACCCTGCTGCTGCTTTACTAAGTTTATGTAATATTCTAAATTCTTTGTCATCTCAACAATCTTCTTACCAGGAGTAGTTTCCATTTCAATAAACCACACTTTCTTTGTTCATCTATAAAAACCAATGCCTTATTCATGAAGGTTTTGCAGCCAATCAGTCACATCTCTAGCCTCCACTTCTAATTCTACTTCTCCTTGCTATTTCTGCCACATATGTAGTTACTTTCTCTACTAGTTTTGAACCCCTCAAAGTCATCCATGAAGGTAGGAATCAACTTCTTCCAAACTCCTGTTCTTGTTGATATTTTGGCTTTTTACCATGAATCACAAACATTCACAATGGCATCCAAACTAGTGAGTCTTTTCCAGAATATTTTAATTTACTTTGCCTAAAACCATCAGAGAAATCATTATCTATAGCAGCTATAGCCTTATAAAATGTATTTCTTAAATAATAACACATGCAAGTGAAAATTACTCCTTAATTCATGGGCTGCAAAATGGATATTGTGTTATCAGGCATAAGAACAACATTAATCTCATACATTCCCCTCAGACCTCTTGGGTTACAAGGTGCATTGTCAATGAGAAGTCATATTTTAAAAGAGAGATTGTTTTCTGAGCAGTAGTTTTCAACAGTGGACTTCAATGTTCAGTAAATCATGTTGTAAACAGATGTGGTGTCATCCAGAGTTTGTTGTTTCGTTGATGCAGCAGAAGCAGAGTAGATTTTTCATAATTCCTAAGGGCTGTAGGATTTTCAGGTCAGTGGGCACTGTCTTCAACATAAATTTACCAGGTACATTAACCCTTGATGGGAGTCAGCCTGTCCTTCGAAACTTTGAAGCCTGGCATTGACTTCTCCTCTCTAGCTACTTAAGTCTTAGATGATATCTATTCCAATATAAGATTGTTTGGAATACATTGAAGATCTGTTTTTTAGTGTCGCCACCTTCATTAATTATCTTAGATTTTCTGGATAACTTGTTGTAACTCCTACATCAGCACTTACTGCTTCACCTTGCACTTTGATGTTATGGAAATGGCTTCTTTCCTTAACCACATGAACCAACGTGGGCTAGCTTCCAACTTTCCTTTTGCATCTTCCTCACTTCACTTGGCTCTCATTAAATTGAAGATAGTTAGAGTCTTACTCTGGATTAGGCTCAGGCTTAAGGAAATGTTGGGGCTGGTTTGGTTTTCTATCTGAACTACTGAAATTTACACCATATCAGCAATAGGGCCATTTTGCTTTCTTATCATTTGTATCATTTGTGTGGTCTCTGAAATAGCAGTTTTAATTTCCTTCAGTAACTTTGCCTTACACTTAAACTCCATTAACTGTTTACAAAAAAGGGCTAGCTTTCAAGCTATTTTGGTTTTGACATGTCTTCCTCACCAAGCTTAATCATTTCTAGCTTTTGATTTAAAGTGAAAGATGTGTGACTCTTCCTTTCACCAGAACATTTAAAGGCCATTATAGGTTACTGATTGCCTTAATTTCAAAATGACTGTGTCTCAGGAAAAAAGAGGCCTGAGGAGAATGAGAAAGTTGAAGGAATGCCCAGTTGATGGAACAGTCAGAAAACACACAACATTTATCAATTAAGTTCACCATCTTATATGGGTGTGGTAACCCAAAACAATTACAATCAAAGATTACTGACCACAGATCACCATAACAAATATAATAATAATGAAAAATTCAAAATTTTGTGAGATTTACCAAAATGTGACACAGAGACAATGAGCATATGCTGTTGGGAAAATGATGCCAATAGACTTGTTTGAATAGAGGATTGCCCCAATTATTCAATTTGTAAAAACTGCAGTATCTGTAAAACGCGGTATCTACAAAGCACAATAAAGTGAAGTACAATCAAACAAGGTATGCCTGTATTTTCAACGATTTGTTGAACTTGTTTCTTTTCCTTTTTAAAAAATTTACTTAAAATCATTATAAAATCTGGTCATGTTATGTCTTTATGCTGAGGGATATGTATGTAAGAAAAAGAAAAATTATAAATGTCTTATTACTCAAATTCAGTTAAATTCATTTATTATATTCTATGGCCTGTGCTAAAACACACACACATGCACACATTGAGAGACATACAAACCACTAACAAAATAATAAACAATTCACTTGAGTCTTTCCTAGGGTCACTCCATCTATATTGTAAACTGGGTTTTTACCCATGGGCAAAGCTATGGGGAGATGTTAGAAGATATGTGAGAGTTGGAGGTCAATCAGTTTTCTATAAATGTGTTTCTGTAAGAAAGAGTTTCTTCATGTATGGTTCTACCAGGCCTAGAAAATGGAATACAGAATCTTACAGGTTGCCTTCTGGCTCCCCATAGGATAGTCTGTCAGCATATATGCCATGCTTTTTTCCTTTAAGCTTTAGTTGCCACACTCAATGACAAGAAGTAAGGAAAGACACTCTTTAGGAATAGGAAAAGTGACAGGAAGCCAAAGGGGAAAATACAAAAATTTAAAAAAATATATAGCAATCTTACAATATTATCCCAACCTTATCATCCATATAAAAATAGTATTATTCTGTTTTTATTATACAAAGAGATAATGAAGTCATAGTATACTTTACTTTATATACATCTTGATTTTGGCTTCATAGCTACCTCAGAAATTGATGAGGCTTATCCATCATTTCTGTCCATTTATAGAGTAAAAGTCACAGATGAGGACTCTTCAAATGGTGATAGAATGATAGGAGGTGAGGATTATTGCATGAGATGCAGATATTGCTTTGGCATTCAGGTCTATGCTTCATTTTTCAAGAGTAGTTAGCATATTTTATTTCACAGTTAAAGAGAGTATAATGAAGTTGACAACCACATTAGTTGCCAAATTTGTGTTAATGTTAGAAACAGCATTTTTAGAAGATGTTTTCTTGATGTGTACAAGAAAATTGTATGGCTTCTAGGGGAAGTGGACAGCTGAGACGAAGATGTCAATACTGAGCTGAAACTGGGGCTTTGCCTTCTGGATTCTATTCAGATCTGTTTCACTCTTCTAGCTATTTCAATGACACATGTGAATGTGATTATATTTTTTGATGTTTCAGTATTCTAATTACTAGATATCTAACTGTAAGAGGCTTGCTTTTCTCATAATTGATTCATGGTTGTAAAGTCTTTAGAGATTTGGCAAAATAAAAAAGAACCTATAAAGCTCTTTTGGAGTATTTAGTGGTACACTGGACTAAGCCAGCATGCTTGCTCTGCAGCTGTTCTTTTCAAACATGTATTGAAAGAGTTTACTAGTTCTAATTTAGTAACTCACGGTATGGAGTAATGGAGCACTAAATGGGGGTGAAGTAATGGAGCTATCACATGACTTGGGTCAATTTGTGGCCTTCACACAAACTAGTGGTATAATCAAGGGAAGCTATTTAATCTGTCTAGCCCTTGATTTACACAGTTAACCTTCAGTGATATATAGGGTATTGCCAGTCAAAGCATTTAAAATTCCTGCTTAAATATTTTTGTTGCAGACAACCAATATAAAATTAATATTAAATTGTTAAGAAATATGAGAACTTTCCCATTAGATGGTAAAACTTTCTAATAGATTAAAAAATAACTTATGATCCAGTTGAAAATTGTTATTACCAGTCTGTCCTTTGCAGGAAAAGGATAGGGACCCAAAAACCGATTGTTCTAAAATTTAGTGTTTTAAGAAATAATTCCATTGTCAAAAGACAGATCCTTATCAAATGTTAAAAAATACACAGATATAATGGGACTTTTCTTCAATCAGATTTGACTTCATTTCAAACTAAATTTTTTTTCAGATGCATTTTAGAATAGATTTGTCTATTTTCATCTCTTCTCTGAGGTGGTGACACATAAATAAAAAGTAGAATCAAGGAGTAAGATCAGTTACAAACTGCATATTCAGATGTATTAATATTTCAAATTGGCTTCTATCATAATTTTTGTTTTGTTTCTTAAAATATAAATTTAGTGACAATGAGTTAATTTTGTACATTGTTTCAGTTGTATTAATTTATAGAATCAGAATCAAGGTTTTTTTTTTTAAATTCTCCTGGAAAAATCTGTGGAATAATGTGTAGCTCTATAAAAATATAGAAAATCTTTTGGTTGTGTTGTTAGCCTAAACAAGTCTCATTTTTCTTGGATTCTGCATTGATATACTGGTGGTTTTAATACAAGCTAGATTATAAAGAAAGACTGAAATTAATCAGTGTGAAAAAAGGGACCTTTCTACATACTCACTCTATTATTGCATCTTAAAAATCTTCCAAATATCATTTCATTCATCTTGGTATGGGCAATGTGTATTTTACTTTTTAGTACCCCATTGAGACACAGTTATCTGAACCAAAGAAAGGAGCAAATTCTTTTGGACTAGGTTCAATAAGTGACATTGTTAGCTTGAGAGACAAAGATCCCTTGGATCGTTGATGCTGGATATCATGTAGTTAAAATATTTATTTATTTATTATGTTACATAGAATAATAGGAATTTGTAAAACTTAGAACTCCTCCTCAACATAATTAAACACATTATTATTTTTTAAAAGATTAATATTTTGTGTGATTTATTTATGTGAATTTGTGCACTCAACCAAGTCTAGATCCAGTCCTTGTGATACCTCAAAGCATATGGATCACATCTAAACTTCGTAGCTTTATCCAAAGAAGTGTAAGGAAGACTTTAAATTGTTTGCTAATCAGAGAAAACTAATCAGTAAATAATTAAAATTTAAATATTTCTGAACATCAAAGAAATGGAAACAACTTAGAACAATCAAATTTCCATATTGAAACTCTTTCAGGGTTCATACCCTACCCCACTCAGAATGGCAAAACACATAGATAACTAAGGTAAAATAGGGTATATACCTTATAAGTGAATTTAAAACTAATATGGTAGGACAGAAGAATAATTTCTTTCTTTTTTTAATGTTTATTTATGATTGAGACAGAGAGAAACAGAGCATGAGAGGGGGAGGGGCAGAGAGAGGCTTGCATAGGCATGAACTTAATTTTTACTGATTTAGTAGAATTTAATGCTAGATATAAGCAATACAACATTATTAAGTACTGCCTAAAAATATTGTTTTCATGGATGTTAAATAACAACTAATGAAACATAAGAGGAAAGGACTTAATGTCATCCAGAATGCAAATATTGTGAGTTACATTATATTATAATATAAAGAAGAAACCAGACAGTAAAGGAGAAACCACACTGGACTGGTGATCAAGAGATTTGCTCACAGGATTGTGTCACCAATTCACTTCCCATTTCCTTTACTTTATATTCCTTTAGAACTTCCTTGAATGTCTCTCCTAAGTCTAAAGTTAGCCTTTCCTTCCCTTTAAATCTATGGCAAAGTTATGATATCTATCACCTAGCATTACAGTTACTTATATCTGTGTTCTCCACTAACAGTGACCTAAAGACCAGGAACAAGCTGATTCATATGTGTATAGAGTAGAACAACACACTGTAGATTATTGCTAAGTGTTTTATGCTTGACTGGAAGGCTGAATAAGAAAGAAATGTAAGTTTCAGAAATGTTCTGGAAATTCATCAGAGACTTTAAGTATGATTTAAAGATATAAGCAATAAATTTACAAGAAATGTTCTGATTGTTTGCTTTAACAAGCAATGAGCTTAGACAGCATTTCATCACACCACATAATAAAAAAATGAATATATTAAGTCCCTTATGTTCAATTGCCAACTATTCCATGTATTTGATATTTGGAATAATAGCAGTGCACTATTACAATCTGCTTTTCAGTTTTTCTCTCTTTGATGTCATATCTTTGAAGTCTGGCATGATGCCAGAGACTAAAGGATTAAAATTACTGCTTATGCAAAAGATTAAGTAACCTGATATTAGAAATGGTGGTCTAAACATATGAATACTTTTGGAACTTTTAAATTATTTTTTAAATGGTTTTTATTTATTTTTGAGAGACAGAGAGAGACAGCGCGAGCAGGGGAGGGTCAGAGAGAGAGGGAGTAACAGAATCCGAAGCAGGTTTCAGGCTCTGAGCCAGCTGTCAGCACAGAGTCCAACGTGGGGCTCGAAACCACAAACTGTGAGATCATGACCTGAATGGAAGCCGGACGCTTAACCAACTGAGTCACCCAGGCATCCCGAAACTTTTAAATTATTGAGAAGATGAAGGTGGAATCATCATAAATTAAAAAAAAAACCCACCCTTTTTTCAGGTTATCATTCATCAACACATAGATGCATAAAAATGTGCATTCTCAACATTATTTTATCATCATATTTTTTCTATAGGATATTTCCTATGAATTCTATTAATGTGACTGGGGAAAAACACATTGGAGAAAAAATAGCAAGTGTAAAAGCAACAGATCAAGATGAAAATAGCACCATCACTTATTCCCTTAAAATTCAGTAGGGAATGTTTGGTTTAGACCCTTGTAAGTTTGAAACATACTAATAACCAATTTGGTTGATCATTCACTATCTTTTCACTGCATTTCCTTTAAAACTTGACCTAGTAAAACTCCTTCAAAACTAAGTTAAATATGGAAAAGAAAACAGGAAAAATATGTGGGACCTGACACTTCCTATTTTCCTATTTGTTAAAATGACAGTCTTGTCAAATAATGAATTTCATAGAAACTTATTTTTATAACTGGCCATCATCTTTCATAGGGAATCAACACAAATGTTTCTGTGAAATCCTTGTAGACTATAGGACACAGAGTCATATTTATCGCCTTAATTTCACGTGTGAAAATTGGGACTTTTCCTTTATAATAATATTTTGGATATTTGGTTAAGAATAGGATTCTGCCTGTGTGGATAGGATTACTACCCTGAAATATTGTTTCCTTTTGGCCTGTTACAGTACCTTATTTAATTGGTCAGCATTCAACCTGAGGAAAAAGTAAAATATTAGGAGTATAACATTGAGAACCAGCTAAGCAATCTCTGTAAGGCTACTGTCCATGTGTCTATTGTCAGAGCATGAAGCCCACCAAGGCTGGAAGTCAGAAAGGAGATTCTCCCCATAAGGTAGCAGAGATTAAGGGTAGACTTGAACATACGTGTAGGTGTTGGACTCCACAAAGATGGACAAAATCATTGTCCATTATTTTTGCCTTTGAACTTGGTACTGTGGGCATCCTGCAAAAGTTAAGGCCTTTGATCACGAGGCTTAGCAAATGTATCTATTCCAGGAGTCAGAGAAGCTGACAGAGGATCTAGAGGTTGGTAGAGCAGTTGCAGACTCAGGCCCATGGTGAAAGTGTGGACTGGCAAAAAAAATCTATAAGAAATGAAATGTCTGCTGTTATTCCTCCTGCCCTCCTTAGGGGAGATTCTCTCATGGTGATACAAAGGATGAACAATCATCCCCACCGACACAATTTTTCCTAAGTTTGACCCTTAAGTTCATTCCCATCTTTCTATACAATAGGATTGAATTAAATTCAGTGGCAGAGGGGCACCTGAGTGGCTCAGTCAGTAGAGTGGCGAGTTCTTAATTTTGCTTCAGGGCATGAATTCATGGTCCTGGGATGGAGCCCCACATCAGGCTCCATGCTTAGCATGAAGCCTGCTTGGGAATCTCTCTCTCTGTCTTTCCTTCCCTCTGCCCTTCTCTCTCTCTCTCTCTCTCTCTCTCTCTCTCAAAATAGATAAACTTAAATAAATAAATAAATAAATAAATAAATAAATAGGATGGCAGAAATGATACATGATTAGGATTTTAATATGGGTTGGCTTTTTTCTTAGGGCCAAATATACTAATAATTATTTATTACTATAATTAAAATCAAATATAGTGCTTTCTTTCTGTAATTTTAAAAGTGGATATGCTCTGTGCTTGCTAAATTCATAAATGGAAAGTTAGAGACTTGGAGGAAAATATTTAATTATTTTTTAAAAGTAAGCATAAAGCAGGCAATTTTATTTTTTATTTTTTAATTTAATTTAATTTTTTAATTTAATAGTTTATTGTCCAATTGGTTTCCATATAACAGCCAGTGCTCTTCCCCACAAGTGCCCTCCTCCATTACCACCAATTCCTTTCCCCCTACTCCTCCCCCTCCCCCTTCAACCCTCGGTTCGTTTTCAGTATTCAATAGTCTCTCAGGTTTTGGGTCCCTCTCTCTCCCCAACTCTCTTTCCCCCTTCCCCTCCCCAGGGTCCTCCATTAGGTTTCTCCTGTTCTCCTGCTAGACCTATGAGTGCAAGTATATGGTATCTGTCCTTCTCTGCCTGACTTATTTCGAGGTCCATCCACTTTGCTACAAATGGCCATATTTCATTCTTTCTCATTGCCATGTAATACTCCATTGTAAATACACACACACACACACACACACACACACACACAACATCTTCTTGATCCATTCATCAGGTGATGGACATTTAGGCTCTTTCCATGATTTGGCTATTGTTGACAGTGCTGCTATGAACATTGGGGTACATGTGCCCCTATGTATCAGCACTCTGTAAGACAGTATGGTATTGGCACAAAAACAGACACATAGACCAATGGAATAGAATAGAGAACCCAGAACTGGACCCACAAGTGTACAGCCAATTAATTTTTGACAAAGCCAGAAGGAGTATCCAATGGAAAAAAGACTGCCTCTTTAGTAGGTGGTGCTGGGAGAACTGGACAGCAACATGCAGAAGAATGAAACTAGACCACTCTCTTACACCATACACAAAAATTAACTCAAAATGGCTGAAGGACCTGCATGTGAGACAGGAAACCATCAAAACCCTCGAGGAGAAAGTAGGAAACAGCTTCCTTGACCTCAACCACAGCAATTTTCTACTCGACTCATCCCCAAAGGCAAGGGAAATGAAAGCAAAAATGAACTCATGGGATCTCATCAAGATAAAAAGCTTCTCCACAGCAAAGGAAACAATCAAGACAGGCAACCAATGGAATGGGAAAAGATAGTTGCAAATGACATATCATATAAAGGGCTAGTATCCAAAATCTGCAAGGAACTCACCAAACTCCACACCCAAAAAACAAATAACACAGTGAAGAAATGGGCAGAAGATATAAACAGACACTTCTCCAAAGTGGGCAATTAAAAAAAAAACATTTTCAGTGAATGTAAAATTGTTAAACATGACATTTTCTAATTTATTAAAAACATATATCATTAAGTGAAGTTAAATACCATCAATATGAATAAATTAGTATATGCTCAATTATTTGAGTTTGATAATTTTTATTCACTTTTTTCTTGTTATTTCACACAGGCTAATCACTCTTCTTTAGCCTTTGAATTGTAACAACCCAAAAAACCCTAAAACTTAACTCTTTGAAAACTGAAGTCAGAGATAATGGAAGTAATGCCAGAACCTACATATTTACAGGTTTTGTGGAGAATGTAGATGATCCTAATTTCTGTGACTCAGGTTTTTCAACAGAACTGGCATATTATAGTCAATTTTATTGATAACATTCATGAAACAAAAGTAGAGTAGAAAATTTTAAGGTAAAATTTGAAATTATAAGATTTCTTTTAGTTTTATAAAATAGAAATATACAGAATAACTGATTAAAGTGAGAGATAAACTCCTAAAAAATAATAATAATCAAAGAGTAATTTAAGTTAACATTCAAAAAATTATTTCTTTGTGTGGCAGACTGGGTATAGGAGTAATTACAAAACTATTTTGTTTATCTATAACATGAATTAACAGGTAACCTCAGAAATTGCTAAATACATGAAAATAAAAACAAAAATATAATTTTCCCCTACTATATTGGCCAAGATTTAAAATAATAGAGGGAGGGGCATATGTCTGACTCTTGGTTTCTGCTCAGTCATGATCTTGTGGTTCATGAGTTCCAGCCCCGTGTCAGGCTCTGAGCTGTCAGTATAGAGCCTGCTTGGGAATTGTGATCCATCCCTCCTCTTTCTCTCTGCCTTTCTCTCTCTCAAAATAAATTTTAAAGAATGGATTTTAAAAAATAATAAAATAAAAATAATGGGAAAAAAGAAGTGTTGGCTAAAGTATACATAAATTAACTTACATAAAGTGGGATTTTGAAAAAGCACCCCCAGAAATACTTGTAAACATTTATAAAGGTATTAGGGGTGCCTGAGTGGCTCAGTTAGTTAAGCCTCTGATTTCAGCTCAGGATATGGCTTTGCGGTTTGTGGGTTCAAGCTCCACATTAGCCTCTTTGCCCAAAGGTTAGAGCCTAGAGCCTGCTTTAGATCCTGTATCCTCACTCTGTCCCTTGCTGACTTGTGCTTTGTCTCTCTTGGACTCTCAAAAAACATATACATACATACATGTTAAAAAAATATTTTTTAAAAAAGAGTATTGAAAATATTATAATCTCTTTGTTCAGTATTTCTGCTTCTTAGAGTTCATCTTTACCGAATTATTAGAGATATGGTCAAGATTTATGTGTAAAATTTGCAGTAGTGTATTTGAAATAACCAAAACAGCTAATAACAGGAAATTGGTTAAAAGATGGAATATACCTTTGACTACATGCTATGTAGCCATTTAAAATTGTCTTGGGGCACCTAGGTGGCTCAGTTGGTTAAACGTCCAACTTCAACTCAGGTCATGATTTCACAGTTTGTGAGATTCTGTGCTGACAGCTCAGAGCCTGGAGCCTCCTTCAGATTCTATGTCTCCCTCTCTCTGCTCCTCCCCCATTCACACTCTGTCTCTGTCTCTCTCTCAAAAATAAACATTAAAAATTAAAAAAAATTATCCTTACAAAAAGTAAAAGCATGAGATGATACAATCTGTAAAAAGTTTACTTAATTTTGTTGTATATAATGAAAAGTGATATTAATATAATTATAAACACACTACTGCATATGTAAAACCATTGTTATCTCTTTTTTTATGGAGGAATTATACTTTGTTTCCCAACATTTTAAAGAAGCATTTTCTACTGCTATTTTTCAATGTTTCTCAAGTTAAAACTCTAGTTTTTGTTATAGAAATTCAACTTCTTAAATTATGTGCTTATTTCATATGATGTTCTTGCTTCCAAAACAGTACTTGTTTATATTAGGTTTCCAATTATATAAATCATAATAGAATGTATAAAGTCATAATGTGGAGGTAGCCTCCAGTGAGTAAAATATATATTCCTGAAAAGTTCGGTATAAATTAAAATTTGGTCAGTTATGTTTCATTTTTAAAATTCTACTCAGAAACAATAGTCATAATGTATTAGTTGGAATTAGTGTACCTAGCATATAGGATAATAAAGTATGTTCTTCTTATTCATGCCATTCAAATCACAACCAACTGTAGTGTTCCCTGACTTCACCTGTATTTGTGTTTACATTTTTCATGAGGATGTCCTGAACATAAAACTTAAGAGTCAAATTTTTAATATTTATTTTTGAGAGAGAAAGAGAGAGAGAATGAGCAGGGGAGGGGCACAGAGAGAGGGAGGCACAGAATCTGAAGCAGGGTCCAGGCTCTGAGCTGTCAGCACAGAGTCCCACATGTGGCTCGAACCCACAAATGGTGAGATCATGACCTGAATCAAAGTTGGATGTTCAACCGACTGAGCAATCAGGCACCCTGTGGAAAATAAAACTTTTAAACACTTGAATGGACTTGAAACTTTGCATGTAGTAAGATTTCAGAAAATAAAAATTGGCTTGATTTGGATTTGGTTGTGTCAACTGGAGCTCATCAATTTTATCTCTTGTGCTAGTTAGTCTCTCCATTCTTCTCTCTCCATTTATTTCTAACCTTAATTACTTATTTTTCATATTAACACCTCTTCTAGGGTGCCTGGGTGGCTCAGTCAGTTAAGGATCTGACTTCAGTTCAGGTCTTGATCTCCTTGTTCCGGAGTTCAAGCCCTGAGTTGGGGTCTGTGCTGATAGCTCAGAGCCTGGAGCCTGCTTTGGATTCTGTGTCTCCCTCTCTCTGTCCCTCCCCTGATCATGCTCTGTCTCTGTCTCTCTGTCTCTCTCTCAAAAAGAAATAAACATGAAAAAGTTTTAAAAACATAAATTACTGAGAATTATTAATCATTATAGACAGAATTATCCAGTCTCTCAAAAATAAATAAACATAAAGAATTCAAACCCCTTCTACTCTTTCTGTCTTTTCTGTTTTTTGACCATTTTATTACTTTCACTATTTGTATTAGGAAAAATCACTCATGGGTGACTGGTGTCTCAATTAGTTAAGTATCCAACTGTAAATTTCTGCTTAGGACATGATCTCATGGTTTATAAGTTTGAGCCCCTCATCAGCATTGGGCTGACAATGTGGAACCTGCTTGGGATTCTCTCTCTCTCTCTCTCTCTCCCCCTCTTTCTTTCCACTCCACATCTTTCTTTCTCTCTCTCTTTCAAAGTAAATAAATAACTTAAAAAAAAAAGAAAACTACTCAGCTAACAGGGAGAGGAGAAAAAAAAACAAAATGGAAGGCAAATGGAACAAAGGCAAACTTCATTAATTTTTTTTTATGGATTCCTGTCCACTAAGGCTCTCTATCCTTTTCTCACCACCCGCATTATCTCTTCTCCATTTTTAGGAAACATTATTCTTTGGAAACTCAAAGTTCTAAAACACATACACGCATCTTCACACACACACACACACACACACACACACACACACACACTGATTTCTTACCTTAAAATCTCTTTCCTTCTTACCTTCTGGTATGAGAAATAAAAACATTATATATAATAAGAATTTGTGTTGGGGGACCCAATCACAGAGGCCAAACATAAGAAAGAAAAGTCTCTGAGGAAGGCCTTGGCAGTGTACCAGGGTATAGGTCTGGTGTTTATGAAAACATTATCTTTTGGATCACTGTGAGACAATTTAACTGATAGTCTTTGTAATTTCCTTTTGGTCTCCCCCAAATTATAGCAAGTTTTAAAAAGATACACATGGGTCCTAAGGAGGTCATTCTGACCTGATTTCTACCACAGAGTTGGCTCAAACAGAATAAACTGCTTAGACAGCATCACGATCAAGACGTTCTTTTTCTCTGTCATGTGATTTTATGATCCTTGGGACAGAGGAATAGCAGAAAAGAGAATAGAGTCACTCTGTGAGTCTCTGTGAGGTTGCCCAAAACAGAGTATTGACACAATTTTTAGGTGGCTGATGTGACACATATATACTCAACACTTACTGGGTTAAATTACTCAGTTGCCTTAATTAACTACAGCAAACCACTAAATTAGGGAATGTGTTTACACATGTTCAGGTTGAAGCAACAGTTCAAAATAAGCAAGATCCAGTCACACAAAAGTTGTTTCATTACATTCTTAGAAACAGTCAAACTATATAGAACTTTTATAAGACTAAGACCTACTCTAAGTTATAGTCTCTAGACTTGATATCCAATATTCAAGTTTACAGAAAACAGGAAGCAGGAATACTCTGTTTTTTTTGGAAAGAATACTTGTAAAATCACTCCAAAGGTGAAGAAACTCCCATTTATGTTGTTCAACTTTGAGATGAGACAGAATCGTAACTGGTAATATGGGAAGGAAAATAAGGAGCAGTGGTCGAAGAAAGGAAAGTAACTAACATGTAGTGAGTGCTTGTGAGATATGCTGTGTATAATACAGTATTACATCATCAGAACAACTCCAAAGTTGAAAATGTACTTTGTCACCATTGTACAGATAAGAATATCGGTAGAACAGAAATTCAAATGCACTTCTTCCTGGTTTCACAGCCTGTGCTCTATTTTTTGCACATTAACGTGAAAAGAGATAAAAAGCTTAAATCATCTAACATAAAGCAATCATAGTTGAAATCCTATCTTAATGACCATTGACTCTGCCCTAAATACTTGGCAATTACATTCCATTCTACACAGTAGCCCAAAATGCGGGCTCTCTTAAAATGGATGTCAATAAGAAAAATAATTTCTGGTCTTTTTTTCTCTTTCTGAAATAAGTATCATTAAGAAAACTGCTGTAGAGAGAACATGACAGGTTATGGAATCATTAAGAAGCAAGAGATGGTAAAAGACTGGTTGAATTTAAATGATTGTTCATGGTGTATATAATTATGCAGGTGCTTCAGTGTCTGTTCCTGAAAACGTTCCTCCATCTACTTTAACACATATGATTCTTGCAAGAGATCCAGATCCAGACAAGAAGATGAAGTAAGTATACTATTATCATCTATTTGTTTATTTTTCAAGCATTAACTAAAGAAAAGGGCTCTAATTTTCAATAAGTAAAAAATTATTTAATCAGGCTATGAATTAAAGTGTTCTTTATATCATACCATAGTCACTAAAGTGTAAGAAGGAATTTAAACCTTTGGATACAGTAACATTGACTAAAATAATATGACTTGGAAATGAAAACAATAGACACAATAGCCTCAGAGCACTTTGAAAAACTAGAGCTTACGTTTATTTCCATTTATCTGAAGACACTTACATAACTGAGAGAATGACCTTTCATGTTTCCTTCCCTTTTATTCAGCTCAGATCAGGCATATTTTCCTTATTATACACATAATTTAACAAAGGGTTATATCTTCATATTATTTCTGGTTTTAGCAATAATTAATAAAGTGAATTAATAAATATTAAATGACAAAATAGTTACAGGTTAAGAGGTGAAAAATAAGAAATACAAGATAATTCGTCACTCTAGATTTTCTCAGAAGGTGTTATGGTGTCCATATAATCTCTATTCTAATTGGCAAGACAAATTTTGGCTTCTTGATTAAACAATATATTATAAATAATTAATACACTGGAATATTCTACCCTATATACTGTAATTCTCTCTTTAACTCTCACTACAGAAAATTAAGTTTTTTTCCATTTATTCATACTTTAACAACTGGCTCACAAACATCCCTTTGGGGACCCCTTAAGGGGAAGCTTGCTGCAGTAGTCAGTATGTATATAATTTTTCCAGGGACCTGGTTATAAAAAAGGAATTGATCAGCCCTTCCAGTTCCAGGTTTTTTGCTCACGTGAATCTTAGACTGAGAAAAAATGTAAGTTCTGGTTTACCAGGTTCGGAAGCTCCACCTATGTGAGAGTGTGAATGTGTGCGGGGAGATAGGGTTAGGGAATGTGAATGTGTGTATTCAGTGGACCTGTGTAAGTGTGAGCTTAGGCCAGGGTGCATCCATGCATGTGGAGGACGAGGATCTATTAAATAATTGTAATTATATGTTTGTATGTATATTTTCCATAACTAAGATATAATATCGGAATTTGATTGTAAAAGTCATTGGGAAAGAAAAATAAAAAACCTTGGAAAATGATATTTTTTAACATATCCAAAACTATAATAAAAAGAGTGGAAACAAAGAAAAGAAGTTTTTTTACGAGAACATTTAATGGAATTTAGGCAAATATAAGCCAACTTCGAGTGTTCACTTATAGACAAGAAAAAAAATCAGTTAATACGCCCATCAAAATGACTGTGATGTCTTTTGGAAATGGCATTAGATACCACATCTCCCAGGTTTTACTCTTTTCCTTTGGGCTATAAACTGGATGTAAATCTTTAAAATATATCATGTCTTTATTGAATCCCTTTCAAGATCTTTAATATTTAGCTTGAAACTGGGCCCAGTTATAAGCATGAGAGATAACACTGGAGAGGAACATGATGATGACCATATTTTTTTTTTTTTTGTCTAAAGCAGTATTTTAATGTGCCATACAGAAAATCATTAAAAGATGAGATCAAATGGCTTCTTTCAAATAACTCAGTACATGTGGCTCCTTTAGATACATTTCCTGAATATACAAGAGAGAATGACTTTTTAATATATTAGAAAAATCTATAAATGTAACACTATAAAGTAAACTAATGGATAGTTGATACCTGTCACAACACAGCATTTTATATACTGTTAAGTGAAACTGCAATACAATCTAAGTTTATTTTGGGAGTGTTTGCTGTATCATTGGATTTAATGAAATGTTTAGAGGTGCAGTAGGCATGACTTTGAGTATATAATGAAAGAAAATGCAAAATGTTTATTGATTAATGATGTGGTTTCATCTTAGCTTGAGCAAACCAAACAGTATTTAATACATAGTAGCAAAATATTTACTATTGAAGCTTGAAAAGATGTGAGTTCTTTGTGTGCAATCTTTCATTTATGTATGGGAGAGGGTTGTCTTCTTTTTTTTAATGTTTTTACATTGTAAAAAAAATAAACAAACCCAGGAAAAAAAATAAAATTAAAAATAAAATAAAAATAACAAAGATTATTTAACAGCTGAACCCAAAGACAGGTAAGCCCATGACAAAAGCAAAAATAATGATATTTTAATTCTTAAAGTAAATCAAGTAATTGTGATCTAGATATATTCATCATAGAATATTTTTAATCATGTCTAGTCTTAATCATGTAAAATTTTGAAATTTCATTTTAAAAAAGAGATTTCATACAAAAAAAATCTTCTGAGTTCAGAAAAGTATAATTCCATCTCTGCATGTATCCTGACTTTAAGTTGTTTAGTGCTGATAAATTATCTGTTAAACAATAAGTAATTCCAATCAATAAAAATTTTATATTTTCCATAAAAAAAGAAAGTAATTATAAAATCAATAATAGCTATTTACTGAAAAAAAGCTTTAATACTTAAGTATAAAAATCTTTGGAGGGGTGCCTGGGTGGCTCATTTGGTTAAGCTTCCAACCTGGGCTCAGGTCATGATCTTCTGGTTCTTGAGTTCAAGCCCCATGTTGGGCTCTATGCTGGCAGCTCAGAGCCTGGAGCCTGCTTTGGATTCTGTGTCTCCCTCTCTCTCTGCCCCTCCCCTGCTCATTCTCTCTCTCTCTCTCTCTCTCTCTCTCTCTCTCTCTGTCTCCCAAAAATAAATAAACATTAAAAAATTATTTTAAAATAAAAATCTTGGTGGTGCCTGGGTGGCTCAGTCAGTTAATCATCCAACTTCAGCTCAGGTCATGATCTCACGGTTCCTGGTTCCTGGGTTTGATCCCACCCCCACCCCCCGCTGGGCTCTGTGCTGACAGCTAGCTCAGAGCCTAGCGCCTGTCAGATTCGGTTTCTCTCTTTCTCTGACCCTCCCCTGTTCATGCTTTCTCTCTCTCAAAAATAAATAAAACATTAAGGAAACAAAAAAAAAATTAAAAATCTTTGGAAAGGAGTGCCTGGGTGGCTCGGTTGGACAACCAACTCCTGATTTCGGCTCAGGTCATGATCTCATGGTTTGTATGACTGAGTCTTGCGTTGGGCTCTGTGCTGACAGCTTGGTACCTGACTGGGATTCCTTCTTCTTTCTGCCTCTCCCCCGCATGTGCATGCATGCACTCTCTCTCCCCACACCCCTCAAAAACAAATAAATAAAACTTTTAAAAACTCTTTTGAGAAACAAATAAAAATGTGAAGGTATTTTCAGATTGCTTTTGAGGACTGGAACTGAAAGAAAGTTTAGCTTTAATTTTATGGGCACGATATGTACAGAATTAACTTTGGTTTAGTTAGGACTTGGCAAATAATTACATCAAAACCATCAGTTCAGAATCCATGCTTTTCCAGTAATGTATTAACCATTTTTGTGTATGCTTTTAAAAAAATATTAAATTCTTCAGTTAATGTCACTGCCCACTTTGTTTTGGATTTGCATAACGGTGTTATTTTTAAAACCAAAGAACTACTTTTAGACTCTGAAACAAATCATAAAGTGAGAAATAATATAAACTCTAACATTAAAATGATAAATATCTTTAAGTAAACTTTAATAAGAATAATTTCCAGTATTTTCAATAAGAATAAATTTTTAAAAACTTACATAAATTGGAATTTTAAAAATATAAAATGTATGTAATTGCATTTTCATATTCACATAGATAAGCAGAAATTCAAGAGAATAAATGTAGAAGCTTATTTGATTCATTTCACTTTTCCATTAGACTTTATTTAAATTCAATTTTTGAGTTTTTTAAAATTCAATTTTTGTGTTTGCGTCTTCAGGTATGTATAAAAGTTGGAGAAGGAATTGTCTCCATACTTGAAAGCATAGAACTAAGGCAATGTTCTCAGTAATTAAATAAAATTACACTTTTTACAGTTGTGAATTATCTGGAAAACTGCCTCCATCGTTGGCTTTCCTTAAGTGTAGAGATCTGGCATAAGTCTCTTTTCCCTCTGTGTTCTGGTCAAAATTCAAATTTGCAAATATTTGGAAAGAAGAGTGGGGTATAAGGGGATGGTAAAACATAAATTGCTTTTACTACCAAATCATTCTGGGAAATGGGACTACTTGAATTTCAAATGTTTTCAAGTTTCTTTAAACATTTTTTCAAATTTCCTGTAGTCATTAACTGGGCACTTTTTAAAATATCTCACCTAGAACATGCCTTTATAAACTGCAAATATTTTTTTTAGTGTTTATTTTTGAGAAAAACAGAGAAAGAAAGAGAGAGAGGATGAGAGATAGAGAGAGAGAAAATGAGAGAGAGAGAAGAATCCACACAAGTGGGGAAGGGGCAGAGAAAAAGAGAAAAGGGGGACAGAGGATGTGAAGCAGGCTCTGTGTTGACAGCAGAGAGCCTGATAAGGGGATCAAATCCACGAACTGAGAGAGCATGACCTGAGCCGTAATCAAAGAATTGGACACTTAACCAACTGAGCCACCTAGGTGCCCTAAATTACAAATACTTTGACCAAGACTTTTTTTCACTGTGGGAGATTAGGAAAAAAAAAAAGCAATAATTGTTTCTCCATGACTTTTGGCTGAAAGCTTAACATACTACATTCACTCTATTATTGTCTCTCATATTATCAATTTTACTTGCTGTTTTTCAGCACTTCAAAACTTGCTTGTTTTACTCTCAAACAAGTTTCCTTTGTTCTTTTTCTTTCTTTACTTTCATATAACGGTCAGGATTAATTTTTTGAAAAAAGCCCAAATGACATTTTGTTTTAATGCATTGAATTTTTAAATTAGATGAAAGAGAATTGCTGTCTTTATCATCCACAAACCTGGTAGATTTATTCATTCACTGAGAACTTCATTAAGTGCTTCAATAGCATTTTATGCTTTTCTCCATAAAATTTTGTATTTTTACATGTTGCATGTATGATATTCCTAGATTACTTGGATTTTGTGGTTAACTATTCATTTCTAATTGTTCTTCAAAGTTATAGAGGAAACAATTGATTTTTTTATTTTGATCTTGAAGACTGCAACTTTATTAATACCTCTAACAATTTCTAGATAACCTTTCATTTTCTATGTGTTAATATTAATAAACTATCTATGAAAAATCACTGGTGCTTCTTTCTAAGTCTTCTAACTTTTTATGTGTATTATATGCCTTATTTATCTGATGAGAAGTTCCACATCAATGTTTCCCAAAAGTGGGAAACTGGTAACAAAGGAGGTATCTTTGTCTTGTCATGATTTTATGTTTTTGTTTAAATGTTTCAAATGAGAATATTTGTTGAAGAGCTTTGGGAGACAGCCCATATTAAGTGACAAAAATTTCCTTTATTCTTTGTTAAAAGTTTTTATCAGGAATTTGATGTTGAGTTTTATAACATTTTTCTTCATTTGCTTAGAAAATTATACAATTTTAATATCCATTAAAGTTCTAAGTTACTTTAATATATTTTCTATTCTTATAGCATTTTGATGTTTCTGGCATTAAAGTACTCTACATAAGGTAGTTTTCAGTATAAATTGCTATATGCAGTTTGCTAATATCTTAATTCTGGGATCCTAATCTTTATCCTCCCTACCTTTGCTGACTAAAGCTCAAGGAGGTCTGTTCACTCATGTTTTTGTTTCTTTGTTTGCTTGCCTGTTTGTTTTCTCACACATGAGCTCATCTTTAAAAGAGCTTTACATGTTTACATATTCAGACAGTGTTAAGCAAATGTCTCCCCAAAAAAGTTTTTTATCTTTTGACTGTGCCAGGCATCCTTTGGGCATCACTGGCCTCAGGAAAGTTGATCTGTTAATATTATGGCTTAGCTATTTTTGGACCACATGTTAGTATTCTCTCTTGTGCACTCTCTCAATCTCTGCTTTTCTCTCCCATAATTTTATTTCTGTATTATTCTGGAAGGATTACAGCAAATTATTTTACTCTGTTGACAAACCTGATCTAAAAGCAAACTTTCATTTGGTAAACTTTCACCCTCCTTTGGTTTACATGTCAGTGTTCCCATCAGAATTGGATTTCATCCAAGGTAAGGCTATTTCTTACTAAGTTCTTGTCTTCAGGGTGCTGCACCAGGAATCATATGGCCAGTGCTCAGGAATTATTCTTGACGGAAACCATGAATTCTACCCATTTCAAGGGTCCCTGTTTTGTTAAGGCTTAAAACAGCTAGAAACAAGAAATTAATTGATTTGAAATGTTTTTTTCAATCTCTGTTTTATGACTAATACTGTGTTGACACCCCTACTTTGATGTCTAAGAGATCCCATATTTATATTTCTCTTACTTGTTTTCTAAAGAAGCAGAATACTTATCTTATGTTGAGTATCTGTTAGGGACCAGTAAGGTGCTTTACAAATAATAAATTTCTTCATTCTTATGACCCTGTGAAGTAGATCCACTTTTATGGAAGAAGACAGTAAGTCCAAATAAATGAGTAACTTACTCAAGATCCTCTCTCTGGTAAATGAATGAATCATGACTCCACCACCAGTAGCTGAGCTTCAGTTCACTACTAAGTGCCTTGTCACTTGTCTTGTCATCTCTTCTGAGAAGCTGTTACTGCTCTCCCTCATGCTTTTATGCTCTTCTCTGAGCCCCCAATAGGCAAAAACTATGTGCTGCTCATTTTAATTATCAGTATTTGATATTTAATGGAGGTACTGAGAATGAATAAATATATGAACGCTTAATTTAGAACAGCTATGCTGTCATAGGAAACCTCATTTTTTAAATAAAGTGTCAAAGAAAGGGAAACTTGATATGTGAAGATAAACTTTTCATTTTAAATCACTCTTTAGCCCTTGATTTTTAGGCTGTTTGTACGTTTGTTCCTCTAGGTTAACAATTTACTTTAGTAGTAATATTTTTGTCATGCCACATTTTAGTTAAATATTCCTTGTAATCTTTAGTTTTTCACTTATTGAAATATTGCAAAAATAGCTCAATAGAACATAATTTAATAAAATTAAAAGCACTTTAACATACTTTTTAGTCATATACACAATCTACTTATTAATTATAGAATTACATTTCATAAAGAGAAAATTTAAAACATTCTTTCACTTCATCAAATTTATTATTTTTTATTTTACTTAACTTGCATTTTTTAATTATATGGGCATTGGAATATCAACCTTTTAAAAGATTTATTTTATTCTTAGAGAGAGAGAGCATGAGCAGGGAGGAGGGGAAGTGGTAGAGAGAGAATCTTAAATAGGTTCCATAATGACCCCGAGGTGGGGCTCAATCTCACAAGGATCAGTCTGGGACCATGACCTAAGCTGAAATCAAGGGTCAGATGCTCACACAACTGAGCCACCCAGGTGTCCCTGGAATATCAACTTTTTAAATAAAAATTTACAACTTTTTTTTGAGGTTTCTAATGTCTCCATGATTTTTCAAATTTTTCCAAAAGTAAGACAGTTGTTTAATTTCACATATTTTTCCCCTAAACAATGAAATTTAATTTACTCTCTTGGTTAGGTGTCTCAAAAAATTTAAATTGGTTATACTGCCTTAAATGTAGCATTACTCAAACCAGTGTTTAAAAATACAGTCAAAGTTCCATAACAGTTCCATAACAGGTAACATTAATCACCAAATTCTGTATGAGAGCACAGAAAGATATTCCCTTTAATGAATGACCTTACGCTGTTTGGGGAATGGATCTACATTTTTATGCTAGCAACTTTTTAAAGTGTTTTTCAATTTTATTTTTAAAGCATTCTTTATGTAAAGGGACACTGCATATTTTAAGTACTCAAAAACTCCTCCCACTTATTCTGTCTTCTCTTAGGTATTTTAGCATTTCCGGATAGAGGTTGCTGTGAGAGACAGAGACTGCCTGTCTCTGGAGTCGTGTATTGGTGCCATCCCTGTAAATATCAGGAATGTTAATGATGGGAGTCCTGTTCCTATGTAAGCAATGGTTAATTTAAATATTTAAATGCTAAGGTTTAACCTCTAAAACCATCTTTATAATGGGGTTGCTATTATTTCTATCATCAATTTTTTTAAAAAAATATTCTAAGTGACTTAGAAGGGAATCATCTATGAACTTTATATGATTTCTCTTTTTACATACAAAAATAAAACTCATTTACATTTTGTTCTTGATATGACTAAAAGGGTCAATTTTACTTGGTGGAATAAGAATTTAAAGTTTCTGTTTTCTTCTGTTTGTCTTTAATAAGTAAATATTCTAAAAAATGCATACTGAAACATCCATATTGCAAAATTAATGTAGCTTTTAAAGAGAAGTTGGACAATAAGTACTTGCTAATACGGAAATATTTCCAAACATATATGAAATTAAAAAAAGTGATTGCAGAAGTGTTTGTTGTATTCTGTTTTCTGGAATAAAGTATAATGTATCAGTCCGTAGAAGGTCTAGAAAAGGGTATATGTAGGAGGAAACTTTTAACTTTGTTTTATAATACACAAACATTCTCATATATATGTGTGTGGTGTGTGGTGTGTGTGTATATATACATATTTTTGTATATAAATATGTATATACATATATATACACTTGTAAAGAAATTTTTTAAGGCCAAGAGTTTGAAAATGTTACAAAATATGTATCACATAAAATTTTAAATATTTGTTGTGTGACATAGATGAAAAGAGACATTTGTTTACACTAAGTGATAAAAAAAATCTCTTTTGTCCCACAGATACATACCAGATGCACCTATAAATATTTATGAAAATCTGCCTGTTGGAACAAAGCTAGTCAAGTTGACAGCAACTGATAGAGACATAGGGGACTTGATGTACTATGAATTTACAGGTACACAAAAAGAATTTTCACTAAATGAAGGTAGAGTATTTTTTGGTGCAAACTGTTTCATATAGTATAATATAAAGTATGTTTTCACTAGTTAAAAATAAGCCTGATTGTCTTCTATTAGGACAAATGCATTTTTAAAAATATTCAACAGCATATTTAACATATTTTACATGAGATAAAAAGTGATCATTCCTTATTTATCACAAATATGGAAACAGTGTGTGCAGTGTGTGTGCTCCAGGGGACCCCCAAACAATTCAGACCCACAGCAGGGTTCTCTGGGATTTTACTGTGTGATTTCTCTCTGAGAAGTGGATTTTCCCATGGAACCCATGATACTGAATTGAATATTTATTCCCCATCATACATTCTCGTAAGCATTTTGCATATATAATAATTTCTTTGGGTTTTTACTTTACTGATCTTCATCTAACATATGATGCCTGGACAGGAATCTTAACTTACCCAAGCTCATGCATCTAATTTGCAGGGAAGAACTTGTGCTATATTTTCTGCTTGATTATGATACGTGCAACTATAAGTACACTCTGACCACAATCTTAGGAGTCCGTGCCTCCAACAACCGAGGCATAAAGCAAATGGAGAGAAGAAAGAAAAGTTGCTTCTTTTCTTAAGAGGTTACATACATTTTCACACATGAAAAGAACAGGATTGAACATCCACCGTCTATCATATCAGTAGAAAGAGCCCCATGTAGGAAGTAGAATCTGAGAGAAATGAGGAAGATGATCTGTGGAAGACTGGACCCATGGTAAGTAAGAGCTTAAGCGAAGAGAGAAGGCTGCCCCAGCCTGTAGTGAAGACAACCGAGTGGCAGCAAAAATAGATTACTTACATATAGGAAGACTGATAAAATAACTCTGTTAAATAATAACAGAGGTTGGTTTCTCCTGTCAACAAGGGGGTTACAAATGTACAAAATGGGGGAAAAAAGAATAATATAAGGATGAATTTGAGTCAAAGGTTTTAGAGTCATCTTTAGTTTTTCTTGAGTGTGTGTGGTTAGTTACATAAATAAATTTGATGTGATTATCTGTGTGCACACATGCACACACACGTGCATTTCTATAGTTTATGTCTCTTAAAAGAGTAAAAGAGCTTAGGAGATTGATACCACTAGCAATGAACACACCTAGTACACAGACACTGACTCATGAATACCACTTTATCCTGTATATTAGAGAAATGACTTTTTTTTTGAGGTGACAGGAGTTAAAACACAAGAGGAGCCTGAAATATCTTTTAGTAACAGAAAGGAAAAATATGCTCAAAGGATGATGAGACTGTATTAAAAAGACATAGAAATCACCTTGAATTGGTTCCTGTTGGTCAATTCAAAAGTACTTTGAACTTCAAAATAAGTAATAGTTATAGATTATAACCCATTATATAAAATAGGATACCATGAATCCATAGAGATGGATTGTTTGATGGTGAACAGAGATATTTTCAAAATATCTCCACAAAATATTTATTAATTGCAAAGGATAGCATAGAACTTTGGAGTGGAGAACACTGGCAGATACCATCCTAGTCAAGTAATTAAAGTGGACTACATCAGTAATGAGACAAACTAATAGCATACAATAAGAACATAGTATCAGTTCTGTGATATTTAAAACAAAACCGCATAACCCAAATCTTATCATGAGCAGACATCAGGCAAATCCAATTTGAGGAAAATTCTCCAAAACTATCAGCACTAAATCTTTAAAATGGTCATAAAACTTAAGGGCAGGGGCGCCTGGATAGCTCAGTCGGTTAAGCAGCCGACTTTGGCTCAGGTCACGATCTCAGAGTTCGTGAGTTCGAGACCCCCATCAGGCTCTGTGCTGACAGCTCAGAGCCTGGAGCCTGCTTCTGATTCTGTGTCTCCCTCTCTCTGTCTCTCCCCCGCTCATGCTGTGTTTCTCTCTGTCTCAGTAATAAATAAAACATTAAAAAATTATTTTAAAAAACCCTTAAGGGCAAATTGAAGAACTTCTCAGATTGAAGAAGACTCAAGAGACTTGACAATGTGTGATTCTGAACTGTATCTTTTTACTATAAAAATATTATTGAGACGGGACACCTGGGTGGTTCAGTCGTCTAAGCATCTTAAAGCAACTTAAATCTTAATGCCCTACTACAAATATTTTTATTTTTTCTGTTTTCTCTTCTAAACTTCTTAAAGAAGTATACATTTTGGTTATAGTTGAAGTTATCACACTTCTAAAACTTTCCTTCTGTGGGGTGCCCGGATGGCTCAGTTGGTTAAGGATCCAACGTTGACTCAGGTCACGATCTTGTGGTTCCTGAGTTCAAGCCCCACGTGGGACTGTGTATTGACAGCTCAGAGCTTGGAGCCTGCTTGGGATTCTGCGTCTCCCTCTCTTTCTCTGCCCACCCCAACTTGAGCTCTGTCCTCACTCTCTTAAAAGTAAATAAACATTTAAAATTTTTTAAATAAAAAAAAGTATTATTAAGACAATTGGTCAAACTTGAAAGGGAAGGGGCTCATTATTAGATCTATTGATGTTAACCTCAGGATTTTATTAGTTTTCTTCTGATAATGTTGGAGAATACTATTAGGAAATGTACATTAAAATATTTGAAAATGATGAGACATTTAATCAACTTATTCTTAAATGGTTCAGGAGAAAAAAATTTCCCACCTGTTTGTGATAATTTAAAACATTGAAAAATTATGAAGACTAAAAACATAAAGGGAGAAAGAAGAAAAAGATAAATATAGAAGATATACAGAGAAGAGACAACATCTTAAATCATATTCTAAAAATTCTTGAGGAAGCATGGATAGAGCAGGAGAACAGAACAAATACTAAAAACATTCAAGGACATTTTCCTAAAATAAAAGAAGATTTGAGGCTACCCATTAAAAAAGGCAAACTAGGTTTCTGGAAAACTAGTACAGAATGGCTGAATCTGAGTTTATTCTAGTAAACTATTAGATATTTTTTTAAAAAAATCGAGCCTCTAGGAAGAAAGATAAGTCACTTAGTAGAGAGTGATAGATTGTAAACAGACTTTTCTACATTTTTTGCACATTAATGGAATATAATATTTAGAAAACTTAAAGACACAAAATGAGACTTAAAGACATTTATACATAAGAAAATGACCTCATAGATTAAAAAAAAGCAGATTAAAATTTTAGGAATATGAATGCATCAAGGAAATATTGTTCCTATGAGTTCTTCCTGAGGAATTTACTAGAGAATGTACTCCAGAGAACCAAAAGAGTTGAAGAGATATCAGCAAAAGAAATGGTGAGAATTAAATACATAGTTACTTATAGAACTAAAAATTCATAATGTTTAAAAACCACAGTGTATTACACATGGAGGGTATATGTTCTGCAAATATAGGTATAATAATTTAAAAATAAACCCCCAAGCAAAATATTAGTTGGACTTTTTATTAATTTTTGTTATTTTTTATTTTCTCTTTGCATATAGCCCCCAACCCTGATCTCACCTTACTTGGAGCTGGAAGAACAAAAAGCATGTAGAGTAGGAAAATAAAAAAAGAACAGAAGAGAAAAGAAGGGAACAGAAGAGCAATTAGGGGAAATTGACCTTAGCAAATATTAAAACATAATGCCTCTGAACTGCAAATAGTAAGATACTGACAAATGACTATGTAGACAGATATATGGAACAGAAATAAAACCTTGATAAGAGTTCCAAATGATCATGAAAATACAATATTCAGTAAAACTGAAGAAACAGACATTTTAATAAATGATATAACAAATGGATAGTATTAGGAAAATACAACTTTTTTATACTGTGTACCAGAAAAACATCAAACTGATTAGCTAATTTTTTAAAATGCAATCATATATGTTATAGAACGAATATGAATACATTTCTTTATAACCTGGGAGTAGGGTAAGCTTTTATAACTATTACCCAAAATCCAAACAGCACATAAGAATAACTGATGCATGTAACACAATCATCACATCATCATCACAATATTTTTAGGGCAAAAAAATAAAAAAATAAAAATAAAACCACAAAAATCTCGATAAGCAAAGTAAAAATCCAAATAAGACATTGGAAAAATATTGGCATATTAGAAGAAATAAAAGTAGCAATCATGTATGAAAATGGACTAAAGATAAGAATCAATAGTTTCGAGAAGTTGCAAATGACTCAAACATGAAAAATGCTCAATCTTGGTCATAATAAAATAAAAAATTAAAATATTACATTATTATTTCTAACCTATCAGATTAACTTCATGTTTGATTTTCTGGTGGTAAGGCTGTAGGATAATAGACCTCATAGACTGCTGGTGAAAATGAAAAATACTACAACCATGATCGAGAAATTTGCAGAATCTAACGAAATTGCATACGCATTTACATTTTCAATCTGTAATGCCACCACTAGACACAATCTCAAAATACCATGGAAAATATATAAAAAGACCTATGCAAATATTATTCATTACAGCATTATTTAATAGCTGATTAAATTGAAAATATACATAGAGAAATGGTTGTATAAACTGTGATACGTTTGGACAAGGGAATAATCTGTACCTAGAAAAAGAAGCGAGAAACTTCTCTCCCTATTATTATGTAAAAATCTCCAAGATATAATGAAGGAGGGGAAGGTAGAGAAAAGTATGCATGGTGTGTTACCATTTAATTTACCAAGGAATGAACACAGAATTATGTAAGAAAAAGTTTTAAATGTGAGAGAACCTTGAAGAATTAACACATGTATCATTCAATTACGAAGTACCAACTTTATTTAAATGATAATTTGCAAAGCAACAAAACTTCCTAAAACAATCCAATAGATTTGAGCATCACTGGATATACGAGGATGCTAAGAAATTAACGTCATGTTTTTAGAGATGCTACTTATATCATAGTTGTATTTTAAAAGAAGAGTCATTTGCCTTTACGAGTGGAAGAAGATGTTTACAAATGAAGTAACATGTTTCGTACTTTCTTCAAAGTAATCCAGGTAGAGGATAATGTAGGCAATGCTACAGATGAAAAAAACCAGTCATGTATTATAATTATTGAAGCTAGTGATATGTACATGAGGGTTTATTGTATTATTTTCCTAGATTTGGTACATCTGAATTTTTTAAATAAAAAAAGTTTTATTCAGGAATATATATGCCCCATCATAACAGAAGTATATAATTGATATTTTCAATTGCAATAAGTTATATAATTAAAATAACATAATTTGAAAAATTGATAGAATAGTGTAAAGATATTAAGAATTCTTTCATTGCCTTTATTTCTGTTGTCTCCTCAGATACACATGTCCAATCAGCCAGGATGTGTTTATCAATTCCATCTACTAAATATGAGTTTACATCCTTTCTTTCCATCACTATCAGAATTCAACATCTCTCGCCTAGTCTTAAGCAGTGCATTTTACTTTTCTCAAAATGCTCTGTTTTTGCATGTTTTTTGCCCTTCTATCACGTGGTACTCCACCTGTCTGGAGTATTCATCCTATTTCTTTTTCATCTTTGGCGTCCCTTTGCTCTAACTTCCTGGAAACCTTCATTCCACCCGAATCTTTTCTGCCCGGGTGTTCTGTGTTCATTTTTCAACACTTAGCATAGGCATCACTCTACATTCTTCACCTCCACTCACCATGGCTCCTCTCTGAAATATTTTCTGATCTGTGTAGTAGAGGAGGCGTCTCTTTTCCTTGTCATTAATCGTTCCCTGCAGACCCTCAATGGTGACTGGTTTGTGAGCTTTATCAGGTCAGCAACTGTGATCTGTCCTTAAATTAATCCCTAGAACTATTTTATCCGCATTCTTATTTTTATTCTTACTATATTCACCTTGTGAATGTTGAACAAAGTTGCATTTGTCTGTCTTTTAAGACAGGAGAGGTCACAACTGCCTATCCTTTGGTTTATGAGGATTCATTTACCTTACATCATTGGGTATTATATTTTAGAGCTCATGAGGATGGACCAGTGCATTCCAAAACTGGAACACTCACAATGATTTTCAAGATGCTAATGACAACCCACCTCAATGCACTCAGGATATTTACATGCAAGTTATTACAGCCAATTGAGCCATTAGATTTTGGCACAGACAGAAAAAGAGAAAAAGTAATGGATAACCAACATATCATTCCTGGAATGAAGAATCCCTTCATCTCCCTCTTACTATATTATCAAACAATGCTTCTCTTTTTTCTTCCCTAGAACAATTGAACCTGTTTTATTTTGTCTCAAAAATTATAAAATTTAAAGTTAGAAAGGATCCCAGAAGATGACTTTAGTTTAGCTCTTTGCTTTCATGGATATAAGACAACTTTCACACTTAAAAAATGGATACTGTATACATAGCAAAGTTACAAATCATTTTTAAAAATATTTTATTGACATTAATTTAAAAACAGTTCTAAGCCACTTTCTTGGTACATTTAAAATTACATAGAGATTTAAAAATGCAGGTATGATATGTTATTCCCCTTATATGGATGGAGTTCCAAATATGTAAGATTTAATTTACTTACAAAGTCTATACAGCTAATTAGTAAGAAACTAGATCCTGAAATCCAGATTTCCTGATTCTTGGTATATTTTTCTTTACAAAATACCTGATCACTAAGAACTCTTAACCCAGTCTGGGAGTATTCTCATACACTTTTCTTTGGTATTCTAGTTACATTATGTCATTCTAATGGTGCATGTAATAATCCACCCGTGAGGAAAACCAAAGAAATGTGGGCTTCATATTATTAAGCAACCAAATGCAATCTAGATGGAGCTAAAATCAACCCTATAGACCAGAACTTGAATAGTTCTGCAATCTGAGCAATGACATCTCCTGCTTAATCAGAATTTCCCCTTACATAGCAGAAACAAGATTTTATATGATGTCGTAAAAGTGTTTGGTGGTTTGGTCTTGAATAACTTATCTCCCACTTAAAACAATATTTTATAAATATTTTTTCAGTCATGTATTTTATCACTTTGTACTAACAAAACATCAGCCAAAATCCACACATAGAAGCAATGCCATTGCTCTTTCATACTTCAAAAATCAACTGTTTGTAAACCTTTTGCCAGAGATGTGTTTTATTAAAAAAACAAGGGACAAAAAATGTAAACAATAATTCTGTAACCACTCTCATTGTAGTTTGCTTTCAATATCTATTCTAGCTAGTAGCCCACAGATTGTTACTAGAGGAATATTAGAATTTTTGGTTCCTAGAAAATTGTTTTTGTTAACAAATTAGCTCACCTTTTATTCCATTTTTTTCAAATCTATTTTATTTTAAATGATTAAAATTAGAAATATTCTTTTAAATCAACAAAACAATCAGAATTATAATTGTCTTTATTAATCAGGTTACTTAACACTACTTGCTGTAACAAAAAATAAAATTAAAAAAAATCAGTGGCTAAACCCAGAAACCATTTCTTCGTCTCTGATGCAAAGAGCAATGAAGGTTGGTTGGCTTGAATGAGTGGCACTCCTCTAGGCTGTGACTCAGGAGTCCTTGTTTATTGTAACCTCTGACTTTGCCCTGCCGTTGCCTTTTGTTTCCTCCACATGAGGAGGCAAAAGCGAGGGAGAGTATGTGGAAAGTATCTCAAATATTTAATCACCTTGCCTAGATTGATACATAGCCTTTCCATTTCCATTTCATTTGTGAGCAAACCCTCCTCACCCCACCACCCCCAGAGCGAACTGTGGAAGTTGTAAGGAATCTAGGACATACAGAGAGTTATATAAACACTGGCATTTTTTAAATGTTTATTCATTTTTGAGAGAGGATGCCCCCCCCCCCCGTGGGGGGAGGGAGGGAGGGAGAGAAAGAAAGAATGACTATGTGAGCAGGGGAGGAGGGCAGAGAGAGAGGGAGACAGAGAATCTGAAGCAATTCCAGGCTCTGAGCTGTCAGTCAGCACAGAGACTGATGCAGGGTTCAAATCTAAGAACCACAAGATCATGACCTGAGCCAAAGTCAGACGCTTAACCGACTGAGCACCTAACCTGGCAAAATTTAACAGTGCCTGCTAACTCTTAAGCAGATTTAAGAGAAAGTTGGTAACAGAACTACCATAACTTGAACTATGCATGGACATTAATTCAAGTCTGATACTAGTTTAAGAAATATCTCATGACAACAACGCGGTTTAAATTCTAAAACACAAAGGAAAATTATGCTGCACAGGGAGACAAGAGGTCAAGGGTTTATTCATTTTTCCAGCATGTATCTTTCTTTTTTAAGTTTAAAAAGTTTATTTTGTGCGTGTGAGAGACATGGACAGAAAGAGTGAGCGAGCACACGGGGCGTACGGGCAGAAAGAGGAGAAAGAATCTCAAGCAGGCTCCCCACCATCAGCACAGAGCCCAACACAGGGCTCAGCCATGAACCATGAGATCATGACCTGAGCGAAAATCAAGAGTCAGATGTTTAAATGACTGTGCCACCCAGGCACCCCTAGCCTGTCTCTTTTTCATTGTCAGTTAACTTTTATAGTTCTCAGTTTCCTTATTTTTTAATGTTTTATTTTATATTTGAGAAAGAAGAAGCATGAGCAGGGGAAGGGCAAAGAAACAGAACCTGAAGCAGGTTCCAGGGTCTGAGCTGTAGGGACAGAGCCTGACACGGGGCTTGAACTCAGGAGCAGTGAGATCATGACCTGAGCCAAAGTCGGAGGCTTAACCGACTGAGCTTCGTGACCTTCAGTTTCCTTATTTTTAAATGGTAACAATAATAAAACAATAATAATTTATGCTACTAATGGCAAATGTATGGAACAAACAATTTCACATCACTTTCAGGTCAGGATCTATAAACAAGAAAAAACTATGAACTTGAGATACAAACTGCCATTTTTCCAATGATAATGTATGTGTGTGTGTCTTTACTAAATTTGCCATTTATTAACCCAACATAAAAGTTGCTCATTTCCCCTAGTCTTTAGCAAGGGTGCCAAATAATTTCTTATCTTTTATAACTTTTCACCAACATTATGATTTTATTATTGGCAAAAGTGGTTAGTTAAAATATGAACACATTTTAAAACATTTTAAATTAAATATCATCTGCATAATCTACATTAACATGTTACACCACATCTTTTCTCATATTTTATTCATGACAGAATTGAACTTCCTAAAAATATCCTAGTTTTAGTCTCTCTAACTTGTACAGATAAGGATGGAACTAACTGTTCCCAATAACTGTTTCACTGTCATTTGATTATAGACACTTTTTTTTCAAATGAAACAGTTACCATCACATACAATGAATTAAAAGCAAGTATTTTAAAGCTTCTCTGAAATTGTGGTCCTGTGATTGACCTTAGATTTTTAAAAAACTATATTTATTATTATAAATTTCATACTGAACTACTTTATACATTAGTTCAAATAGTTGATGACAGAATGTGTTCCTATATCTTTAACTGAACCTTAAATTGCCAACAAAATATTTAGCTTAGGATGAATGCTGGAATGCAAATTTGATCTTGGGAATTAAACTAAAAGGGTTATGAATTTCCTAAAACAAATTTTTCTATGATAGAGTATTGACTATTCCTTTGGAATATGTTGAGATCACCATAATTATCATTAATAAGTATATTAAATAACTACTAAGCATTGTAAAAATAGAATAAATATACGTACCTTATTACCACAACTTGAAATATGCAATAGGCTAAATATTTTACCAAAAAGGAAATTGAAATTTTTATTTTTTAATAGTTTTTGAGACCAACATCTATATATGCTTCTATTTTCACATATTTTTAAACTGAAATAAGAAGGGTTAGATTAGGCATTGGTTTCAACCAGGATTCATGGATAATGTCTGGATACTATGATTAAAAATTGCCCATGTAGCCAAATGGCTGAGACATCAGCCATGATCTGAATAAGTAAGCCATAAATAAGTAATAAACAGGTTTTTTTGGCCTTGATTTGACCCAATCCCTGCATTTGAACCACTACCCAAGGTTTGGGCTGCATTTCATACAAACCCCTAACACCCTTACCCTTTTCTGCCTCAGATTTTGTGACTAGAGTACACAGAATCACTTTCGCAACCTTAGGACACTGTGCTGTCTTTTAGCTCCAGCTTCTGGTCCCCCTGTTCACACTGTTCCTACAGCTAGGAAAAGTCCCCCACCTATTTTGTGCCTCTATCACCCACACACTTTTGCATAGCCTTCCTCAATTTGTTGATACACAACTTCTTTTAGGAAGCCATTCCTGATATTTTTTCTCCCTCTTCCCTGAGTCTTCGGGTTTTCACAGAATTTTATTTCTCTCCTACCATAGCACTTATTACATTTCTGTCTCCTCGGTTAGACAGCAGAAGAAAAAATAATCTGTCATTAAGTTAGTACCTGTCACATATTCAGCACTTGTTGGATATATATTAATCAATGATTAAATCACTAAATAAATGAGTAATAAATGAACAAAATTAAGCTGTGAAATAGTTTTTAAGACATTGAGAGCATTTAGTAACTACTTCCAAATGCATCAATATCACATTTTCATATCTCTTTGTCACTAGAAGATATTGTTAATATAATCAGAAAGTTAAAAGGATCCTCATAAGCTATATATATTAATTTATTTCTGATAATTATAGAAAAGAAAATGATGTTAAAATATTCTTAAGAGGGGCACCTGGGTGGCTCAGTTGGTTGTGCGTCCGACTTCGGCTCAGGTCATGATCTCACGGTTCAGGGGTTCGAGCCCCACATTGAGCTCTGTGCTGGCTGATAGCTCAGAGCCTGGAGCCTGCTTCAGATTCTGTGTCTCCCTCTCTCTGACCCTGCCCTGATAGCAGTCTCTCTCTCTCTCTCTCTCTCTCTCAAAGATAAATAAAAAGCATTAAAAATTAAAAAAAATTTTTAAGTTAAAAAAATATTCCTAAGAATATGAAGATCATGGGACAATTTGACATTACTTTTAATTTTCCTTATTCAAATGACTTTTAACAAGAATAAAAAAAACACAGAATATATATATATGAACAAATCACAACAAATTGTTGTATGGTACCTACTCTAATTTTGATAAAAACTATAAAATCTGCCACATAAATTTCCTAGAAGCAAAGCCACTGAATCAGGGTACCCCACAATGACTTTTCCTATCTTTTCTTGCAAAATATATAATATTAACCTCCACTGAACTCATTGATATATTGGATAACCCCCTTTTCTGTTTTTTAAAAACTATTATGTTATTGGAATGAGAGTAATCATATTTTTCTCAAAAGATGATGAAATTCAGAAAGGGTTATTAAAATAGCAACAGTCTAATCTTCTTACTGCAGCCAAGGAAGAAAAGCCAACTTATAGAAAAACAAGAGACTGACGCAACTTTAATGCTAAACCTTAGGAGGACATATAAAGCATACCTGTCTGGCTTCCCAACAATGCTTGGGTTTTAAACCCACAAAAGCACATAATTATGATACAAAAGTTTTAAAAAATCTGTTCTTAGATGAAGATATATTTGCATGTGTATTATATTAAAAGGTAGAAGAAAGTCTTAATAGTCACTTAAAACTAGAATTTACAATAAGTACCAGGAGTTTTATGTTAAAATAATGAATTAAACTCTAATAGTCAAGTGGATATCATTAACTCTAAATGTATCTAAATTCACTGAGGAGTGATAATCATCAGGGTACCTAAGATAGCCATGTAATTTTAATATTAAAGAATGAATTACTATATAATCAATCTAAATATTTCATATGTAATATATTTAATTTATTAATAAAATAATAAAAATGATGTTTCTTTATATTGGTATTGCTAATCCTGTATCGTATTAGGTCATTTTTCTTTAATGAGCATTGACCTGAAAAATCACCCCAATATATTTTTACAAGTCAAATTATCCTTAAATACTATTTTATGATGTAATATTTGATATTTATAGGATAAGATAACTAACATAATTTGCAAGCTATGACACATAGTAATTAAATAAACCCTGAACCCCTCACCCTCTTCAGAACGAGAACCTTATTAAGATCTATGTTTATTCTCCTTCTCATCCTTCTGCTTGTCCTTCACAGACAGCCAATATCCTAAATTTTGTATTTGCTGTATTTGGGGGAGGTTTATAGCTTTATCATCTATACATATATTCTTGAACAATAGTGTTGGTTATTTTATTTCTGGAACTGTATAGGAGAGACACCATATTCTATTCAGTCTCCTGTGACTTAATTTTTTCATTTATGTTATGTCTTGAGGAGTCAGTCATCCATGTATGGTATCTATCTATCTATCTATCTATCTATCATCTAGCTATCCATCCATCTCTATCATTACCTACCTACCTAGTTGCTGTAATGTTCCATTATATTCCTTAATATTCCATTGTGAGACTACAACCATTCTCCCATTGATAGAGATTTGGATTCTATCCTGAGTTTTGCTTAAGATGGTAATAGACATTCTTGTGTGTTTTACTTGGTGCCTACGTTCAACACCTCTCTAAGGTACATACTTAAAAACAGCTGCCATGTCATAGTAGTATATGTACGTAAATGGTCAACTACATGATGTAGTGCCAAGTTATTTTCCAAAGTAGTTGTGTCCCATTATACTCTCACCAGCAATGTGTAAGCATTAATCTTGATTAGTATTCTCATTGTAATATCTAGTACTCCCACACAGTTTAGCATGCATTACCCTGATTAGTAAAAAGGTTGCCACCTTTTTATACATTAACCAGTTGTATGAAAAAAAAGTGTAAACTATATTCACTTATTCCTGCTTTGTTTTTCTTATTGATTTATATGATATTCATTTACATTCTGGAAAATATCCTCTATTTTTCTATAAATATTTTAGCAAGTATTCCTTCATATTTAAGTTTTCTGAATCCAAGGGAAAACGTTTTATGGTTTAAAGTGAAGTGTGAATTCAATTGTTTTTTTCCCTGTATCTGTAATACCAGCTTGCACAGTGCTATTTCTACAGCGACCTACAATATCATCTCTGACATATCTGAAATTTTTATGTATGTTTGCGTCTGCCTCTGATTATATTCTTCTTATTGTTGTAGTTCTTTTCAATGATCAATTCATTTCCATTTTTCTATATCATTTAGATATAAACAGGATGAAAAAAGGCATGCAGTAAATTAACAGGAGCCCTACCAATGTGAATTATTCACTTCTTGACTGACATCTGGTTCAATCCTGTCAGCGTTCTGTGTGTCACTTTCTGTACTCACTTAGAATACAGATGTTTAGGACTGAAACGTACTTTAGAGATCACCTAATACTCTATTTATGCAGAAACTGTTTCTTTTTTTTTTTTTTTTTTACCATTTGGCAATTCAGTTACAGTCCTTGATTTCTGCAATTTTTGGAAAGTTGCAGAATCTTAAGAAAACAATGCTATTTGTCTATGCTTTTCTGCAGGGACTCATCACCTATTTGCTACAAGTAACATACCTCCCTAAGACGTGTTGGCTCTTTGTTGAGTAAAATAGTTAGTGTGAGTGTGGCTAAGGCTTAGAGAGGACCTCAAAAGAATTGGCAACATAGCACACCATCCTTTTTCCTTCTACTTTTCCTAGATGGCCTCAGACCTTCTCTAGCTATGACCACACTGAGGACTGACCATGTCATTATTCGTGAGCTGTGAAGAGGGAGATTCTTACCATCACCCTTTTCATTTAACATTATGAAATGAAAGATCTTAAATGTATCATGCCTGCCCTGCACATCCTTCCCTAGGGAGTAAAGTGAAAGAGCAAAACTATGAAATGCTTTGACCTCTCTCACAGAGTGGATCTCAAGTTCTGTTTTTGCATGACTTCAAATTTGCAATTTAAAGCTTGTTTCTAAGAGATTATCCCTGCTAATAATAATCCTTACCTAACTCTTTTTAAAAGTGCAAATAAATTTATGACAACTATTTTGTAAATATTACATACATATAGCAGCTACTTATGAAGATGTATATGTATAGAACTGGAAAAAGACAAACTATGGAAAGTCAGTGTGAACAAATGCACATCAATACATAACTCTACTTTGGCTGTTCGTATTCTTTTACCAAATAAGGTAATAATTAAAAAGTTTGTTCTCTAGTATGGAAGCCACTAACTACATGTATTTTTGAGCACCTGCACTGTAACCTTTCTGAATGGGTTTATGGTGCAAGTGTGAAATAGGCAACAGATAGAATAGCATGAACAAACAAAAGTAAACAGCTCACCAATACTTTTATAGTGTCAATTACATGTTGAAATAATAGTGTTTTGAATACATCTTATCAAATAAAATGCTTTATTAAATTTAATATTGCTTGTTTTTCTCTTTAAAAATGTGGCTACTAGAATTTCTATTGTAATGTTGTAAAGGGGAGGTGGGAGAAGGGATTCCTACCATCTACCTGATTTTAGTAAGAAAGCCTTGAGCTTCTCACCATTAAGTTTGATATTAGCTGAAGGTTTTTATAGATTTCCTGTACCAATTTGAGGAAGTTCCCCTCTAATCTTAGTTTACCTACTATTTTTGTCATGAGTGGGTATGGGGTTTTATCAGATATTTTCTCTGCATCTATTGATATAATCGTGGATTTTCTTTTTTAGCTTGTTGATGTAATAGAAATGAGGCTACTAGAGGTATTAAAGTTATTTGTGCCTTAGATTTGTGACTCACATTCATATTGAACAGCACTGTTGTATAATATATAGAATATCATATGGAATATTAATATAGAATGTGATTTACACTTTTTATAAACTTTTTATTTAAATTACACTTAGTTAACACACAGTGTAATATTAGTTTTCAGGTATAGAATTTAGTAATTCTACACTCTCATACAACCCCCAGTGCTCACCACAAGTGCTCCCATCCCCCACCAGGTAACTGTCAGTTTGTTCTCTATATTTAAGAGTCTGTATTTTTCACCAAAGCAGTCACAAGTCTTAGTTTTAGATTCATGCAAATGATAAAATCATTTAATAGAGAGAAATAATAGTCATCAATGTAATGTTTTTCACCTACAGACTGGACCTACACATCTAGATTATGATAATGCTTTTTTTGCAAGGATGCACTTCAAGTATACGTTGTTTGTGAGAGTGTCTGATGAAGGAACTCCTGTATTCTCAAGTAAGAGTTATTAATTTGAAATATTAAAATATTTTAGTCATAACAAGTAATTTATTTTGAATAACAAGTAAATCAAAAAATAGTTCTTAGAAGTTTATCATATTTATAAATATTCTGATGATATGTTGTAATTAAATACATGACATTGCTCTTATTTATTTCATATATACTCCTATTAAAAATATAATTCATATAAAACCCAAAACATGAATGAGAGAATAATGTCCAAATGTTATTACATAGTTACATTTTTCTTCCCTTGCTCTTTTCTCTTGCAGTTTAATGACTTTCTTTAGTGTTATGCTTACATCCCTTTTTTTTTTACTAGCTTTTGTGCATCAATTACAGGTTTTTGTTTTGTTGTTACCATGAGATACACCTGTAACAGCTGATAAATATAACAGTCTATTTTAAGTTGATAGCAACTTAAGTTTGAACACACTTTAAGACTACACTTTTATGCCATCCCAACATTTTGTTTTTGAGGTCACATTTTACATCTTTTTATTCTGTGTATCCTTTAATCGATTGTTATATTTATTTTTACTGCTTTTGTATTTTAATCTTCATACTAGTTTTATAAATGATTAATCCGCTGCCTTTGCTATATATTATTGTCACTAATGAAAGTGATACTATCATGTTCTCTTCTTACCAATTAAGACCCTTTCCTTTCAGCTTAAAGAAGTCTCTTTAACATTTCTTGTAAGACTGCTTTAGTGTTGATAAATTCCTTCAGTTTTACTTGTCTAGGAAACATTGTCTCTCAATTCTCAGTGTTGCCCTTGCTGGTAGACTTTTCTTGGCTGGAAGATTTTTTTTCCCTTTTATTTTATACTCCCTCCTTCAGGCTTACAAAGTTTCTGCTGAATAATCTGCTGATAGGCTTATGCTATTTTCCACTTATGCATAACAAGTTGTTTTCCTCTTAGTGTTTTAAGATTTTCTCTTTAGAGGCACCTGGGTGGCTCAGTCGGTTAAGCGTCCGACTTCAGCTCAGGTCATGATCTCACAGCCTGTGAGTTTAAGCCCTTATTGGATTCTGTTCTGACAGCTCAGAGCCTTAACCTGCTTCAGATTCTATGTCTCCCTCTCTCTCTGACCCTCTCCCACTCATACTCTGTCTCTCTCTCCCTCAAGAATAAACATTTAAAAAATTTTATTAAAGATTCTTTAACTTTTGATATTTAAAATATAATGTATCTTGAAGTGGATCTCTTTAGGTTCATCTTATTTGGAATTTTCTTGACTTCCTAGACCTGGATGCCTATTTAATTCTTCAGTTTAGAAAAGTTTTCAGCCATTATTTCTGCAAATAGTTTTTGCCATTTTTTCTCTCTTCCTCTTCTTCTGGGGCTGTTATACAAATGTAATTCTGTTTGATAGTCTCCTATGTTTTCCTTAAAGTATCTACTTTTTTAAATTCTTTTTTTCTTTTTGCTGTTCAGTTTGGGTGAGTTCTTCTGCCTTGTCTTGTAGATCATTGATATTTTCTTCTGCTATTTCCAGTCTACGGTTGGCCTCTAGTGTATTTTTCTGTTCAATTATTATATTCTTTATTTCTATAACTTCTGCTTGGCACCTTCTTGCATTTTCTACAACTTTTTGAAATTCTCATTGTGTTCATCCATTCTCTGAAGTTCTGGGAGCATCTTTATAACCATTACTTTGATCTGTTTATCATTAGATCATATCTTCATTTTATTAAGGTTTTATTTCTGAGGTTTTATCTTTTTCTTTCATTTGGAAGATATTTCTGTATTTCCTGGTTTTTCTTGACTCTGTGTTGTTTTTGTGTATTAGATGAAATGACTATCTCTCATAGTCTTGAAGAAGTGTTGGGCTTTTGTAGGAGATGAACCTTATCTTTCAATCTTGCCCTAGATTTTTGTTGTTGTCAAATCTTGATGATTGTCTAAAAAGCATATTTTATTCATGGTAGATCCCTGTGTGCTAAGACTTATCACTGTTTCAAAAAAAAAAAAGGGGGAACTCACTCAGCATCTAGTTTCAGACTGATTAGATGCCAGATCCTCAGATATCGGTTTTTAAAGTATAAAAAATATGCTGTCATATGAGACCACAATCATAAACCCTCCTGGTCTCCCCATCATGCAATCTGGAGGTGTTCCCTAGGTAACAGCTGCAAAAATCAGCGCTTCAGATAAGTGCACAAGTTCTTTTCTAGGAGCTACTGGTAAGCTGCAGTGAGCCTGAGGGAGAGTACAAAGATGGTGTCCCCTGGTCCACACTGCCTGAGAGCTTTTCCATAGCTGTCATATGTGTGAAAAATATCATTCTGAAGCTCCAGGACCCATAAATAGACCTTTTTCACAGATAGACTGGGGCTGTATTTCTCTCTCCTTTGGAGTGCCCTGGAGGTGGTAGCTTGTCATGACCCGTCTCTTTAATTGATACTGACCTATGGGATCCAGGAATATTAGCCTCCCTGGCCGCCAGAACCAGTAACAGGACACGCCCTATGTGTAGTGCACATGGCTGTGAATTTTCTTGGAACCATGGAAGACCACTGGACTGAGGTGCACCTGTTGGCTTTCACAGAGTGCAGAGCCAGGTGCACCTACTGGCTCTTGTGGGGCCACAGGAGTGTGTGGGACTGATCTGCACTGGCTAGGCTATCAAGGTGGAAGGAGAGTGCAATAATGACACCTGCCAGTGTCTCTGTCCCAGAAGAGAGTCCCAACAAGTCTCTGCCCCTCTAGCAGATGCTTTAAGATAAGCAAATGAATTTCCTTTACAGATAGTCCAGGTGCTTTTCAAACTGGTGCTTTTTGTGGAGGTCCCCAGGCCTAGTGATTCTGCATGTGAGCCCCTTAAGATAAGTATCTCAGTTCTCTATAGCCCTTTGGGTCTCCTAGACGTGAGCCACACTGGTTTTCAAAGACATAGTTGGTAGTTTGTATCTCTATTGCAGGTCCCAGGGGTTCAGGTGTCTAATACAGCACAGGAATTCCTCACTTTTCAATGTGAACTTAGAGATTTTTAAGATCCCTCCTAATGGTGGTCACTGAGCTAAATGTGGGGCTTTGTGTGTGTGTGTGTGTGTGTGTGTGTGTGTGTGTGAGTGACCACATCCCTGCCACTCTTACTTGTCTTCATGTGGCTCTTTTACCATATTTTGTAAAGGAGCTG
>PJEM01012052.1:0-49676 GCA_004023845.1 Helogale parvula
CCAGGCTCTGAGCTGTCAGCACAGAGCCCAAGGTGGAGTTCTAACCCATGAACCACGAGATCATGACCTGAGCCGAAGTCAGGTGCCACCCAGGCGCCTCATGAGTGGACCATCTTGAGGTCACAGAGTAGTTGCTCCTGATGGGTCTGAGGGGAGCCTGGCCGATGCCCAGAGGCAACCTTTGCCCCAGAGGTGACCCCAGGCTGTGTCACAGGACTGCTGGTTTAGGGGTAGGGGGGAGTGTAAGGTTTTCAAGCTGGGAAATTGTTGTCCTCGAACAAGATGGGAATTTGTCAGTAGGGCAGAAGAGGGAGTGACTGTCCATGGGCAGCCCGCTGTCACTGCCCTAACTGCCCTAACTGCCTTGTTTCCCGTTTGTTACTCCCTGCACCCGCAGGGCTCTTGTTGTGATCCGGCAGGGGGAAGAAGATCCCTCACCAGGCCCCCGGCCCTCCTGCGCAGGAACAGTTTTCAGGCCCTGCCAGACCCCCATTCCCTGCCCCAGCGCCCCCACGGCTCCCCAGCTCGGTGCTGCTGCCCACACTGGAGCGCTCTCCGCCCTCTGTACAGTCCTCCGTCTCTCCAGCCCCGCACCACTTCCAGTCCTGATGACACCTGAACGTTAAGCCCTCCTTAAAGCAAACCTGCTGTTGACTTGTCACATTCCTGCCCCGCTGGTGGGGTGTTCTCCGAAACAGTCTTTGGAGAGGACACTTGAGCAGCATCTACACAATTCAATCCCCACCTTTTCACCCAGCGATTTCCCTTCTAGAAGTTAGTAATTCTGAACAGCTCAGGGCTTTGCATTTATGCGAGGCGGTTCTCTACAGCATCATTCGTAATAGCAAGTAAAACATGGAGACAGTCTAAATGTCCATCAGCAGGAGACTGGTTAAATAAATAATGGGGCATCCGTACTACTGAATACTAAGCAGCCATTAAAAGGATTGAGTCTGGTCTTCCCGCACTGACATGGGAAGATCTCTACAAAATATTTTTAAATAAGGAAAACAAGTGGCTAAAATATAGGAGCAGCGTGATGCCAAAATATCCTATCTGTCTTGGTTGGTGCCCAGATAAATGTGTGGAAAGATGTGCACTTTTGTTGGGAAAACTCATCATGAATCTGAGGCTCCTCTGTCCCTCTCCAAGGTCACTTGTGCACTAGACCTCATCCTTAGGAACATCGCCCCCGAAAGCCTTCCTTCCCTCCTCATTAGTAAAGCGCCTCTCTTTGCTGGATTGCTCACGTCAGTGCGCAAACATGCCAATCCCCGTTTCTACGACTACAAAGAATAAAACATAGAGTAAGTTAAGAAGAAACCCAAAAACCTCTCCTGCTACCAACACATTTATTTATTTGCTGTATTTTTACCGTGAAACTCCTTAAAAACATCTCTTCTCTCTTCCAATTTTCTCTTAACACTGGATCTCGTCCCCACCCCTCCATCTACAGCTGCCCTTGGAGATGCAACCAGCGACCTCTAACTGTCATATCAGCGTGCAGTTTTCGGTTGTCATCCTACTGGCCGTCACTGCCTCCTCCTTGAAACGGTCTCCCCCCTCTGCTCCCACACTCCCTGGTTTTTCTCCTTCTCACTGTCCCTCTCCATCTCCTTTGCTGATTTCCCCCTTGGCTCCTTGACCTGGTAACGGGTGGTGTCGTGGGTTCCATCCTTGGTCCTCTTTCCTGTACCCTCCTTCCCTTCCTTGGGGACTAGACTGGAGGAAATCCAGTACCTGCTATTCATATGCGGATGTTCCCAAATTTGCTTCTCAGCCTGGCTCTCTCCCTAAGCTCCAGGCTTGGACAACCAGCTGCCTACTCGACACAGAGCCCTTCACACAGCTCAGTGGAAACCCGTGCACCACTTGCCTCGCTTCCCCACCTGCTGCTCCCACAGTCTCCCTCATCTCAGGGAGTTCCAGTTGCTCAGGCCAGAAACCTGGAGTCAGGCTGGACCCTCTCTCTATCCGTCGTCTCATGTCCCTTGTCAACTCTATCAGCAAACCTGTTGGCTTTCTTTTGAAACATGTCTTGAATTGATTTTTCCTAATCCCCTCCACAGCTCCCTCCCTGGTCCCCCATCCCCTCCCCTGCATACCACAGCAACCCCTGTTTCCTCCAAGAGCTGACATCTCACAGGGGCCCAGTAAAATCCTAAAAAACTTGTCAAATCAAGTCCAGGAGCACCTGCTCAGAGCTTTGCAGTGATCCCATCTCAGGCAGAGAAGAAGCCAGGGTCCTCACAGTGGACCACCCAGCCTTACATGAACTGAGCCCCATGTCCAACCACCTTGCTGAACTCATTCCCACTATTCTCCCTGCTCCCTCTGTGTGTGGTTACATCAGATTGTGGGGGGAGCAGGAATGAGGGTGAGACGAGAGCCTCTGGGCTCAGGCCAGACATCTTCTTTGTTGTTTCTTCTCTTGTAGTTCTCTGTGTGGTCTCTCTGGGTGGATGAGTTTGGGCTTTCTCACCACGAGGGCCCCAGAGCAGTCAGAATAAGTATATGGCAGCTCAAGTTTCCAGCATGAGTGTCCCCAAGAACCAGGCGGAAGTTTCATTCTTTTATGACAAACTTGGAAGTCACATAGCATCACGTCTGCTCTCTATTGATTGACCTGTCACCAAGCTTACCCCATATTTGAGGCAAAGTGACGTAGACCTTATCCTTCTAATGGAGGAGTGTCAAAGGATTTGCAGACATGTTTCGAAATTGACAGAGATAATGTATATTGTTCTTAAGCAAAGCCTTGCAAATTTCTGAGTGGCCTTCTGGTAGAAAGACTACCAGAGAAGAGAGGACGTGAAATGATCGCCAGAACTTGCTTAAAATTCCCTTTGCCTAAGATTATGTCCAGACCTCTGGTTTCAGTCAAGATAGAACAATGCCATTTCTCCCATGTCCTCTCTCAGACAAATAAAATCTCTGGACATAATGCAAGAAAAACTCACAGGAAGACTCGGGAAGGTGGAAAGAAGAAGGTAGACTACTTAAGACCCAAGGATGTTAGGAATAACATGACAGTGAGTTTCTTGAGTTCTCTCATTGTGTCCCAAAAGCCCCACAGGCATGGCTCTGTGGAAGCCTCCAGTCTGGAGCACCAACAGGCACAGACAAAAAATAACTCTCAGCAAAGCCTGTTTGCCTTAAGCAAATAACCAGGGAATGTGTCGTCTAATACAACAGAAAACTTTTTCGCAGTATGGTCCTATTCTACCCAAATACCAATGGGCAAACCACCCACACCCTCCAGTATTAGCAGGGTCAACTGGGAGATGATCTTCTGCTCTCTTCACACACCTGCGAAGTAGGGGGTGGTGCTCTGATGTCTCCACCGGCGATGTCAGCCCAGTCCAGTGGTGCTCAGAACCTCCACCTCTACTCAGTATCCACATGACTGAATGAGGAAATACAAAGCAGGGTCTCAGCAGGGAACAATGGAGAAATGAACACACATGGAACAGGGACAGGACTGATGGAGGGAGAGTGAGGTGGGGCTCATAGCCTGCCTCACAGCCTACCGTGCTGTCTGTGGAGCTCCGTGAGAAGCTGGACATCCACCCCTACCCGGCATCAACAAGGTGAAATGAGGTGGTGCTGTGGGGCAGCATTATTTCCAATCCACTCTCCTTGCCCTGTCCAGTGAGCACAAGGTGGTGACTTTCAGCTTCTTACATGCCAGACTGAAAATTAGAAGTCTCTAGAAGGTTTTTTTTTGGTCATTGTTGTTTTTGCTTTAGACTCCTTGAGGTTTTCTATGGAGACAAGCATGTCATCCACACATAGACAGGTTTCTTCCTTCCTTTCCAATCTGTGTGCCTTTATTTATTTTTCTTACCTTGCTACACTGGCTAGAACTTCGAATACTATGTTGAATAAGACAAGAACATATATATCCTTGCCTTGTTCCCACATTTAAGAGAAAAGCATTTAGTCTTTCGCCCTCAGATACGGTGTTAGCTATAAAGTTTGTTGTTGCTGCTTTGGCAGTTGCTCTTATTATACTGAAGAAATTTCCCTCTATTCCTAGTGCATTGAGTGTTTTTATCATGAGTAAGCATTCGACTTTATCAAATCTTTTCACTCCATCAATTTACATGGTTATGGAATTGTTCTTCTATAACCCGGTGATATGGTGGATATGATATGATTGATTTTTGAATAGTAAACCAGCCTTTCATACTTGGGAAAGACCCTACATGTTTAAAGTTTATAATTATTTGTATACATTGATAGATTCAATGTTGTAATACTTCATTGAGAATATTTAGCATCTAAGTTGATGAAAGATATTGGTCTATAATTTTTATTTTGGTCCTGCCTTTCATGGTTTTGATATTAGGGTAATACTGGCCTCACAAAATGGATTGGGAAGTGTTCCCTCCTCTTAAATTTTCTGGAAGAGATTATGTAAAATTGAAATTAATTCCTTAAATATTTGGTAGAATGCTCAAGTGAATTCATCTAGTCTTGGGGATTTCTTTTGGGGAAGCTTTTTAAAAATTTTTTTCTGTTTTTTATTTATTTTTGAGAGATAGAGAGAGACAGCACGAGCAGGGGAAGATCAGAGAGAAAGGGAGACAGAATCTGAAACAGGCTCCAGGCTCTGAGCTAGCTGTCAGCACAGACCCCTACATGGGGCTCGAACCCACGAACCATGAGATGAAGACCTGAGCCGAAGCCGGACGCTTAACCGACTGAGCCACCCAGGCACCCCAGGGGGAGCTTTTTAATTATAAGTTCAATTTCTTTAATAGTTATGGAACGATTCTGATTGTCTATTTCATCTTGGTTGAGTTTTGATAGTTTGTGGCTCTCACAAATTAGTTAATTTCTTCTAATTGTGGTGTTATGTGCACGAAGTTGTTCCTATTATTACTTTAGTGTAATTTTAGTGGCAGCAGGATATATAATCATGTTTCATTCCTGAAATTGATTATTTGTGTCTTTTCTCTGTTTGTCTTTGTCAGTCTTTCTGGAAAGCTATTAATTTTGTGAACTTTTTTGAAGTACCCAGCTTTTTGCTTCATTATTTTCTCTACTCCTTTCCTATTTTAAAACCCATTAATATGTGTTATGTACAAAAAAATCTGCTTTACATATAAAGAAGCAGTTAGATTAGAAGGAAAGGGAGGAAAAATGATGTACCATGATAGCCTTAATCAAAAGAAAGCAAGAGTGGCTATGGTAATTTTAGATACAGCCAGCTTCAGACCAAGGAATTGTGTCAGGGATAAATAAGGACATTACCTAATATAAAATGGTCAATTTTCCAAGAAGGTGTAATAATCCTTAACATGTATGCACCTCACAACAGAGGATCAAACATAAACAGACGGTTTAATCTAAAGCAAAAACTGTTAGCACTGCAAGAAAGATGAATCCACCATTCTAGTTGGAGATTTTAATACTCTTCTATCAAAATGGACATGTATAGCAGGCATAACATCAGTAAGGGCATAGTTGAATTCAACGATACCATCAATCAACTGGATATAATGTGTATCTATAGATTACCTCACCCAACAGCAACAGACTACTCATTTTTCTCAAGCTCGCATAAAAAGTTCACAAAGATAGACAACATTGTGAATCATAAAACACACCTTAATACATTTAACAAAACAGGACTCACACAATGTCTGCTCTCAGACCATACTGGAATTAAACTAGGAACCCGTAACAGAAAGGTAGCTGGAGAATCTGAAAGTACTTGAATAATAAACAATACACTTCTAAGTGACACTTGAGTCAGAGGAGAAAACTCAAGATAAATTAAATTGTATTTTGAACTAAGTGAAAATGAAAATATAACTTATCAAAATTTGTGAAATACAATGGATGTATTATTTAGAAACAGCATTGAATGTACATATTAGAGCAGAAGGAGGATACGAAATTAATTTTCTAAGTTTTCATCTGAGGAACCTAGACAAAGGAGGGCAAATTAAACCTAATGTAAGTGGAGGAAAAGAAATAAAATGAGAGCAGAAATCAATGAAATTGAAAACAGGAAATCAATAGAGGAAAATCAATGAAACCAAAGCTTTGTCTTTGAAAAGATTAGTAACATAGATCAACCTCTAACCAGGCTAACAAAGAAAAAAGAAGAGGACACACAAGTTATTATCAGAAATGAAAGAGGGGACATCACTACAGATCCCATGGATATTAAAAGAATAATCAATGCCCACAAATTTGATAACTTTTAGATGAAATGACCAATTTTTAAAAATACACAGTTTGCCAAAAATCACACAACAAGAAATAGGTGATCTGAACAGGCTGATATCTCTTAAAGAAATTAAATGAATAACAACCTTCCAAAACTTCCAGAAAGCACCAGGCCCAAATAGGTTTACTGGTGAAGTCCACCAAACATTTAAGAAAGAAATTATACCAATTCTCTACACTCTCACTGAGAGGATAAAAGCACAAGAATACTTCCAAACTCATTCTATGAGGCCAAAATTATCCTAATACCAAATCCAGACAAAGAAATTACAAGAAAATAAAACTAAAGACCAATATCTTTCATAAACATAGATGCAAAAATCCTCAACAAAATATAAGCAAATAGAATTTAATAATATATAAAAAAAATTATACACCATGACCAAGTGGGATTTATCCCAGGCACACAAGGCTGGTTCAACATTAAAAATCACTTAATATAATCCGTCACATCAATAGGCTAAAGAAGAAAAATCACATGATCATATCAATAAGCGTAGAGAAGAACATTTTGACAACATCCAACTCCCATTCATTAAAAAAAAAAAACTCACAGTAAACTAAAAATAAAGGGGAAAGTCCTTAATTTGATAAAGAATGCAGACTATCCCAGACTTACTATGGTTCGAATTATGCTTTTTCAACTTTTTGATGGTGTGAAAGCAATACACATGCAATAGAAATTATACTTCAAATTTTGAATTTTTATCTTTTCCCACGATAGCGCATATAGTATACCAATCTCTCATGACACTGGGCAGCAGCAGTGAGCCACAGCTTTCTGTCAGCCACATGGTCATGAAGATAAACAACCAATACATTTGCAACTATTCTATATCCATACAACCATTCCTTTTTTCACTTTGAGTATAGTATTCAATAAATTACATGAGATAGCCAATACTTTATTATAAAATAGGCTTTGTGTTAGATTATTTTGCCCAACTGTAGGCTAATGTAAGTGTTCTGAGCACATTTAAAGTAGGCTAGGCTAAGCTCTTATGTTTGGCAGGTTAGGTGTATTAAATACATTTTTGACTTATTTTACTCTCAACTTACAATGGATTGATGGATGTAATCCCTTTTTAAGCTGAGAAAGACCTGTATCTATAAAAATAACCTGTAGCTAACATCATACTTAACAGCAAGTAACTCAAATCTTCTTCACTAAGAAGGCAAGGATTTCCCCTATTACCACTGCTTTTCAACACTGTACTTGTGGTCTCACCTAGTACAGTAAGACAAGAAAAGGATATAAAAGGTATACATATTTTTAAAGAAGGAACAATACTGTTTTATTTCGCAGAAGACATGATTGTCCATGTAGAAAATCTAAAAGAGTTGAACAAAAAACTCCTAGAACTAATAAATAATTATAGCAGGATTACAAGATACCAGGCTAATACACAAAAGTCAATTACTTTCCTCTCTACCAACAATGAATATATGGAATTTGAAATAAAAAATGCAATACTATTTACATTTGCACCCCCTCAAAGGAAATACTTAAGTATCAATCTGACAGAGTATGTACAAGATCTATATAAGGAAAAAAAAACTCTGATGAAAGAAATCAAAGAACTAAATAAATAGAGAGGTATTCCATGTTCATGGATAGGAATATTCAATACTGTTAAGATGTCAGTTCTTTCCAACTTGATCTATAGATTCAATGCAATCCCAATCAAAATCTCCACAAGTTATCTTGTGGCTTTGACCAACATATTCTAAAGTTTATATGGAGAGTTAAAAGATCCAGAACAGCCAACACAGTACTGAAGGAGAAAAACACAGCTGAAGAACTGACACTATCCAACTTCTCCTTCTAAATATAGTCAACTGATCTTTGGCAAAGGAGCAAAGATAATACAGTGGAGGAAAGATAGTTCTTTCAACATATGGTGTTTGAACAACTGGACATCCACATGCATAGACCTTACAACTTTCACAAAATAAACTCAAGGTGAATTTACACTTATGTGTAAAATTTAAACCTATAAAACTTCTAGAATACAATGTAGAAGGAAATCTAGATAAGCTCAGGTTTGGTGGTGATTTTTAGATGTAATGCGAAAGGCATGATTCATGAAAAAAAGAACTAATAAACTGGAAAAAAAATTTTTTAATGCTAACCATTTTGGATTTCTTTCTTTCTTTCTTTCTTTCTTTCTTTCTTTCTTTCTTTCTTTCTTTCTTTCCTTCTTTCTTTCTTTCTTTCTTTCCTTTTTTCTTTCTATTTGAGAGAGAGATGGAGAAAATGAGTGGGGGAGGAGTAAGGAGGGGTAGGGAGGAGACAGAGGATCTGAAATGGGCTCTGTACTGACAGCAGAGAGCCTGGTGTGGGGCTCAAAGTCATGAACCATGAGATCATGACCTGAGCCAAAGCTGGATGCTAAACCAACTGAGCCACCCAGGATCCCCAAATGGAATTCTTTCAAATTAAAAGTTTTTGATCTGTGAAAGACATTGTTAGCAAATGAAAATACAGGCCTATAGACTTGGAGAAAATATTTGCAAAAGACATATTTGATAAAGTATTTTCATACAAATATATATGAACAGCTCTTAAAATTCAACAATAAGAAAACAAATAGCCTGATTAAAAAACAGGCCAAAGACCTTACCAAAGAAGATACATAGACGCAAGCAAGTGTATGAAAAGATACTTCACATCATATGCCATCAGGGAGATAATGAGATACCATTACAACAGTGAGCCACCACCACACACCTGTTAGAATGGCCAAAATCCAGAACACTGACACCACCAAATGCTGATAAGAATGTGGATCAACAGGAACTCTCGTTCATTGCTGGTGGAATGCAAATGGCACAACCACTTTGGAAGACAGTTTGCAGTTTCTTGCAAAACTAAACACGCTCATACCATATGATCCAACAATCACACTGCTTGGTATTTACTTTGGTATTTACCCAAAGTAATTGAAAATTTATGTCCACATAAAAACCTGCACACAGATGTTTATAGCAGCTTTATCCACTACTGCCAAAACTTAGAAACGAGCAAGATATCCTTCAGTAAGTGAATGGATAAATAAACAAACGGTGGTATTATTATTTAGCACTAAAAAGAAATGAGTTATCAAGCCATGAAAAGACATAGGGCAAACTTGAACCTGTATTACTGAGTAAAAGAAGTCAGTGTGAAAAGCCTACATACAATATGGATCCAGATATAGGACATTCCAGAAAAGGTAAAACAGCGGAGACAGTAAAAAGATCGGTGATGTCCAAGGTTTAGAGGGGAGGAAGGATGAATAAGGGGAACACAAAAGGTTTCTGGAGCAGTGACATTGTAATGGTGGATACCATTTGTCCAAACTCATAGGATGTGTAAGACCAAGAGTGAACAGAAATATGAACAAAGGACTCTGAGTGATAATGATGTGAAACAGATTCATCAGTTGTGAAAAATGTACCACACTGGTGGGAGATTTGATAATGAGGAGACTATGCATATATATGGACAGGGAATATATGGGAAATCTGTATACCTTGTGCCCAATTTTGCTGTGAATGTAAAACTTTTCTAAAAAACAAGTTGTTGAAAATAACAACTCCTATAGCTAATAAGTGAGTTCAACAAGGTCACAGTATACAAACAAGATCAACACGCAAAACTCCATTACATTTCTATATACTAATGACAAAAATGTAGACACCAAATTAAAAACACAATACAATTTACAATTTCCCAAAAGAAAATTGAATTTTCAGGTATCGATGTAACAAAATGTATACACTCTGCAACCTGACAATTAAAAATGCTGCTGATGAAAGAAATCGAAGACCGAAATAAATGGAAGACATATAATGTTCAGACTGGAAGATTCAACACAGTCAAGATGTCAGTTATCCTCAAATTGATCCATAGGTTTAATGCAATTCTAATTAAAATCTTGATAAGGAAAACAAATAATAAAATAAAATCTCAAGAAGGATTTTTGCAGGCGTAGGAAAGCTCACTCCATACTTTGCATGGAAAAGCACAGGGGACAGTGTATCTAAAACAAGTCTTAAAAAGAATGACGGAGGAGGAAGCACTCTACCTAACATTAAGGCCTACCATGTACCTACAGTAATCACAGCAGGGATATTGGTAGACAGATGGACATAGTATCCGTGGGACAGAAGAGAGAACCCAGAAAGAGACCTTTGTGTATATGCCCAATGGATTTTTGACAAGGTACACAAGTAATTCAATGGAGGAAAGACAGGTTTTTCAGTGAATTATGCCAGAGCAATTGGACATCCAAAACACAAAAACAAAAACAATAAAAACAAGCAGAAAAGAACCTCAACCTCAAGTCTTAAAATTATCTGGAAAATGGAACATCGACTTAAATGTAAAACATGAAATGACAAAAGTTGTAGGAAAAACACATGGAAGAAAACTTTGGGATCCAAGGCTAAGTGAATGATTCTTAGACTTTATACCAAAGCAAAATCCACTGGGGGGGACCCAAAGTTTTCACAACTTTGTGCATGTCCCATGAATGGCTGCAAAGTACCCTGAGTATTGATGTTGGGATTATAAATAACTTTTGGCTAGTAGGTAAATTTTCAAATGTGGGATCCATGAATAATGAGGATGATAGATGATAGATAGATAGATAGATAGATAGATACATAGACAGACAATGAAGATGATAGATGAATAGACAGATGGATAGATAGGTGATGGATAGATAGATGGATAATGAAGATGATAGATAAATGAAGAGATAGATGGATAGACAGATCAATAGACAGATGGATAGATAGGTGATGGATGGATAGATAGATGAATAGAAATAGACAGACAATAGGTAGGTAGGTAGATAGAGAATGGATGGATAAATGATAGATGGGTAGAGAGATAGATGGATATAGATAGATGATAGATGATCGAGAGATGATAGATAGATAGGTAGATAGATAGATAGATAGATATCCAGGAAGACAGACAGAGAGAGACAGAGAGAGATGGGGGGAGGTATGTGTGAGGGCTGCATCCAGCTTACGGAGTGAGGACTATTTGTAGTAGAAAGAAATTCTGCTCTTTACCAAAGGATTTGCCCAGGGCTTCCCTGTGTGCTGTGCTCTCCAGAGGCCAACAGAAGGATTCGGGTTTACCAACAGTTTATTTCCATGTTCTGAGGCCACCCTTGAGAGCTTGTTCAATTTCTGTTTCAAGTGCCGTCCAATTCAACCGGTGATTTTCTCAGTCCCCACTGGTTCTGCGCTTGGCACTGTGGGGACCCACAAGTGAATCAGGCAAGGTCTTGTCCAAAGGGAACCTGACCCTGTCGGCTCTCTCACAGAGGAGGCTTTTAAAGAACTTCTCTCGGAAGCTTGGCCAGGGACAATTTAGCAAGCCCCTCCCCACTGTTCCCAGATCCACTTAGCAGCTGGACTGCAGACTTGCAGGTGTTCCAGAGAGCTCATGGGGAGTGAGGGGGGAGGGAAGGAATTTCTCCCGTGCCTCCCTCACCATGTAGCTTCTTATAAATAGTTTTTTAGGTTACATGTTGACAAGACGGTCTGAAACTATGATAAAAAGAGTTGGGAAAAGCTTGTGAAAGCAAATCCTAGCTTACACCCAGAGCAGGGGGTCGAGCAGTGAGTGGCGCCCTTTCGCATTCTTGGCTCCCCACCAACCATGCCTGCACCCCATAGCTCACCCCACTTTCAGGGTCACCTACCCCATTTTGGAACTGCTAGTTGACTTGGGGAATGAGTCAGAGATGTGTGGGGTTACAGGCACCCCAAAGAGGGAGGGACCCACCTGGCCTGATGGCTGGGAGGAGGAAGGGGTCAGGGATTGTGGAGAGCAGGGCTGCGGAGGAAGATCAGTAGATTTCTGCTACAGAGCAGGAAGCTGGGATCCCAGCGGAGGGAATAGTAGGGGCATCGTCGAAATACTATTGTAATTCACACGGGGAAAGCAGGGCAGTGGGTGTCAGTCGTGGGAACAGGGAGAAGGACCCCAGGCATGGGCTCCCCGCCTCCCCTCTCTCCTCCTGCTCCACCCTTGAGCGCACACCCATCCTCCAGCCATTCCAGGCCAGGTGCTCTTCCTGGGACAGGCCAAGCGCCTCGAGCCTCCGGGATGTCACACAGGCTGTTCCCCTTCCCTGGAGTGCCCTTCCACATGACCTCCTGACAAACTCCCCCTCCCCCTTCTCAGTTCCATGTCACCGATTCTGGGAAGCTTGCTGCCCTCCCCAGGCAATGCAGAGAGCCCTGCTCAGAGCTCCTCCAGCCCTGTATGTCCCCCGGCCAGCACCTCTCACTGTCCCTACCTGCTCCTCACCCACCAGGCTTAGAGCTCCCGGGAGACAGGGCCACCGCAGTCAAGTGCTAAATAAATGCTCCTAGGTGCCAGAATGATGAATGTGTGAGTGCAGGCGCGGGGCCACGGAGGAGCCAGGGGGCTGCCGCACCTCCCGTCCTCCTGAAGTGCTAACATCAAAGGCCACCAACCCTGCTGTCACATGAAAGAGGTTTCTGGGACAGGAAATGGCAGGAAAAGGTCTTTGAGTCCATCCTCCTACGTCTAGACAGGAAGACAGCGTCACTGTGACTCTTTTAAAAATAGCTTTATTGAGACAGAAGTTGCATACAATTCACTCTTTTAATGGGTACCTGTCAGTGACTTTGAGCATTTCCAGAGTCGTACGACCACCACTGCTATCTAATTCCAGAATTTTCATCACCTCAAAAGAAACCATGTGCCCGTTAGCAGTCACTCCCCGTTTCCTCCTCAGCCCCTTCAACCACTCACCTACTTCACCTCTGTCTCTGGACTTGCCCGTTCTTCACGTTGCATATAAATGAATTGTCTTGGGGCGCCTGGGTGGATATGTTAGTTGAGCGTCCACCTCTTGATTTTGGCTCAGGCCATGATCCCAGGGTCACGGGATTGAGTCCCAAGTTGGACTCCACGCTGAGCATGGAACATGCTGAGATTCTCTCCCTCTCTCTGTCCTTCTCCCCAACTTGTGCTCTCTCTCTCTCTCTAAAATAAAAAAAATACTAGACAAAATAGAAAAAAGCATATTTAAAAAATTAAAATAGATAAATGAACCGTCTTAGCTCTGGCTGCTGTAAGAAATATCACAACCTGGGGGCTTAAGTGGCAGGTGCTGACTTCCCACACCTCCGGAGGCAGGAAGTCCAAGATCAGGGTACCAGACAGGCTGGCTCTGGGGAGAGCCCCCTTCCTGGTGTGCAGGCAGTCACCTTCTTGCTGTGTCCTCGCATGGCAGAGAGACCACCGTCACCCTCATGTCCCTTCTTATGAGGGCACCACCCCCATCACGAATCCTTCTGAGGATTTGGTTTCAACACATGAATTGCTGGGGGAAACATTCAGACTATAGGTTCCGTACACGACGTGTTCACTTGTGAATAGCTTCTTCCATGGAGTTTTCAAAGTTAATTCACGTGGCGGCATGTATTAGGAGTTTATTCCCTTTTTAGTTTTGTTGAATACTCTTCCATTGCATGGCTCTGCTATATTTTGCTTATCCCTCATCAGGTGATGGAAATCCGTGTTGTTTCTTCCAGATCTTTACTATTATGAATAAATCTTTTGTGTGCGTGTTTTTGAGGGAACACTTCATTCTTCTTGGGCACACACCTAGGAGTGGAATTGCTGGGTCATTGTGTTACTCTGTGTTTCACTCCTCAAGGGATATTTAGACGACTTTTCAAACTAGCGACACACTACTTTACATTCCTACTAGCAACAAATGAGGGTTCCAATTCGTCTACACCCTTGCCAACACGTGTTACTATCCGTCTTCCTGGTGGCAGCCATCCTCCCTGCTGTGAGGAGCACCTCATTTAAGCTTTAGTTTGCATTGCCCTGATCTTTAACGATGCTGAACATCTTTTCCCGTGATTATGGGCCACTGATAGCTCTTCTTCGGAGAAATGTCTATTCAAATCCTTTGCCCCTTAGAAAAATTGGGTTATTTGTTATTTTGGTTTTGATTTGTAAAAGTTATTTACATATCCTAGAAATTAAGCTTTATCAGATCTATGACTTTATTGAGTATATATAATATTTTCTCCCACAGTGTAGGTTGCTTTCATTTCCTAGATGGAGTTCTTTGAAGTACAAATGTCTTTAGTTTTGATGGGGTCAATGTGTCTATTTTTTTTTTTTTGTTATTTGTGTTTTTTGTGTGTCATAAATAAGAACTCTTAGGGCACCCAGGTTGGTCAGTCGTTTAAGTGTCTGACTTGATTTTGGCTCAGGTCGTGATCTCATGGTGGGTGAAATGCAGCCCCAAGTCAGGCTCTGTGCTGAGCATGGAGTCTGCTTGGGATTCTCTCTCTCCCTCTCTTTCTTGCCTCTCCCTCACTTATACTCTCCTCTCTCCCTCTCTCTCTCAAAATAAATAAGTCAACATTAAAAAAAATTTAAACTGGGTGGCTCAGTTGGTTGAGTGGCCAACTTTGGCTCAGGTCATGATCTTACAGTTCGTGAGTTCGAGCCCCACATCGAGCTTTCTGCTCTTGGCACAGAGCCCACTTTGGATCTTCTGTGCCCCTCTCTCTCTGCCCTTCCCTACTTGTGTTCTTTCTCTCTCAAAAATTAATATGTAAATGAAGATTTACTTCTGATTTTTCTTCTAAGAGTTTTATAAATTTAACTCTTACACTTGGCCTATACTTGATTTTGAGTTAAATTTTGTGCGTGATGGGAGGTGAGTATCCAACTTCTTTCATGTGTTTATCCAGTTATAACAGTATTATTTGTTGCAATGACTATTCTTTGTCCATTGAATTGTCTTGGTGTCCTGTTGGAATCACTTGATCACAAACATTTTAATTTGTAGACATGTTATTGTTTTCGGTGTAGATGTAAATGGAAACTTTTGCTTTTTTGCTTTTTTTCAAGTTTATTTATTTTGAGAGAGAGAAAGAGAGAGAGAGAATCCCAAGCAGGCTCCATGCTCAGCGAGGAGCCCAACTCAGGGCTCAATCTCATAACCATGAGATCATGACCTGAGCTGAAATCAAGAGTCGGATGCTTAACTGACTGAGTCACCCAGGCACCCCTGGAATCTTTTTCTTAATTTCATTTTCAGGTTTCTCATGGCTCACATGTAGAAAAACAACTGATTTTTGTGTATCTACCTTCTACCCTGAAGTCTTGCTGAGCTCATTTATGAGTTCTAAGAGTGGTTTTCTGAGAATTCCTTAGGATCTTCTATATTCAAGATAATGTGATTTGTAAAAAGGGATAATTTCATGTCTCTGTTTCCAATATGGATGTCTTTTATCTCTTTTTCTGGCTTAATCGCCCTGGCTAAGCCCCCTCGGAGGGACAGTGGTGAATAGAAGTGGAGAGAGTGGACATCCTCAACTTGTTCTTGACGTTAAGGGAGAAGCATTCAATCTTGACCATGAAGGATGATGTTATCTGTGGGTTTTTCCTTCATTGTCTTTTACTAGTTTGAGGAAGTTTCCTGACATTCTAATTTTAGAGTTAAATTTGCCAAAGCCAGAGAGGTAGAAACCCTTGCCCAGCGTAACACAGCAAACACCCGCGACACAAACCTTGATTTCCGACAGCCTCAACCGTCATCATCCTCAACGATTGGTGCGGCATGGCAGCCACCGGTGTCACGTGTTCAGCAGGTGCTTGGCCGCAAGCTGCGGACCTCGGATCATCTCCTCTAACACTCCCTGAAACACAGTGAGGCGCCCCACTTTATTTGTTTACATTTCTTAATTTTATTTATTTACATTTCCATTGCAGTTTATTTTCCCATCTTAAAGGGAAATATATGCTTATTTTAAATAACTCAAATATGAGAGAAATATAAATACTAAAAAGCAACAGTCTACCTGCTCTCCTTACCATAATTCCCATTTTGCTGATGAGAAAACTGAGGCTTGCAATGCTTTTCTATATGATCAAGCCTGATTTGCAATAAGCAGGATTCTCGGCACCTGATAGGATACCAGCAACTTACTGAGCTACAGGGATACCGAGACCCCGGCGGAGGGAGGTCTCGAGCCGTTGGAAACAACTGAGTCCCATGAATGGACTGTTTTTCTGCCGGTTAAGTGCCAGCAAATCAATATTCAATTGTGCTACCCGGTGTGGTGCCCCACCTCCTTACTCAGGGATCACAGAGAAAAAATGGTCTTGATGTCATCTAAATAGAAGTGTCCCAAGGACCCTGGACAGAGACATGTGCAGGCGGTTCCGAGGAGTCCATTAATCTGAGGCTGATGAATTACCTGGCAGGTGCCTCAGCTGCCGGCATCCGTGCTGGGGAAAGGGTTCACGTAATTACTTCTCTGACGCTCGGTGTCTGGAGTGGGCAGGTCCAGTTTTTCCTTTTATCAGCACTGCGTTTCAGGAAGGTGTTTGCTGAAGTCTCCCACCACACCCCCCTTTGCTAAATGTTGCATTTGTTCGATGACTCCACTAGGCTGGTGCCGAGGGCCCAGTGTGCCCTCATCAGTGGTACCAGAAGTTTCCCTTCCTTCCCTTTCCCCTGCTCTTCAGATAGTTGGGCCCAAACCCGAGGCTCACACCTGTGTTAAGGTTGTGGCAGCTGGGACGGGGAATTCTCTGGGGTATTGTCTAGAAAGGGGCACCTTCAAAAGGGACCCCGAATTCCCTGTGGGCTGAATATTTCTCATCTGCCTAATGAGACTGCTGACCAGAAGAGGTGGGAAGGGGCTGCTCTGAGCCCTGTGCCCTGGTCACCACCGCCTGGAGGAGGGCTGCCTGTAGGGGGCAATGTCAGAGGACAGCCCTGGGTCCTGGGACCTCCAGCTGGGGCGCGGCGCACCTGTGGAAGTGAAACATCCAGCCACCCCCAGGTGCTCACTACGTCACTAAATCCCAATGCTCCTTCTTCCTCTGCACCGGCAAGCGGCTGCCGGGTGGCCCTTGACCTTCTGCCTGGGGAAGGGAGGTCGGACATGAGGGTGGCTGCTGGAGGCAGGTGAGGAAGGAAGCTCGGAGTCCTTGAATGACGTCCCCAGGGCCACTTTGGCAAGTCAGAAGGCGGAATCTTCCAGGCTCCCTGTGATCACTGTGAGCCCCTCTTCCTCAGGCAGCATCCCCAAGTGGCTGGGACTCCCAGCGACCGGTCCCATCCGTCTGGCATCTTTCCACCCGGGAGCCTGGTGTTCCCTCTTCTCCACCGTCCTAGTTAGCATCGGGGCTGCTCGCATTAGGGAACTTCTTTCCGGAAGAGATGCAAACCGTGTGTTTACGGAACACACAGGGTCTGCTCTCTCCCATGTCACCTGTCCTAATGCAGTCCCCTCTCAGTGGGGTCTTTCTGCTTGCTTTTAAATCAAATTTTAAAACTTGCAGCATGGCAGGGCAGCTGGAAAGGCTGGATGTGGAGCCCATGCCCTTCCTCAGCGCCCTCTTGCCCCCTCCCCACAGAGGGCAGGTCTCCGTCCCCAGGGAAAGCGACTCCCACTAGTGGAGGGTCACTGAGGTCCAGGCCCCGCTCTGATCCCCTTCCAGCAGGCGCCCCAATAGCCTCACGGCAGCCCTGCGAGCAGGGCCTCAGGACCCCACTTACAGACACAGTCCGAGGCCCGGGGTGATAGGACCTGCCTGGTCCACACAGCCACTAAGCAACAGACCCAGAATTTGAACCCACAACTGTCTGAACTGCTAACCACCGTCCCCGCTGCTCGAGGACCTCAGCCATGTGCCGAGGTGACCATGGCAGTGAACGTGGTGGTGGTGGCACTAGGTATGTGGGGTTGAAGTTGCTGAGAACAATGGGGTGCTGAGTTCGAGGGGCTGGCAGAGGTTGCTAGGGGATCCGCCAGGCGGGCTGACATTTCCCAGCACCCCTCGCATCAGAGCAGGACACGTGAGCAGCTCTCAGCAGTGCGCTGGGAGAAGTGATGGAAGTGTCACTTCCTCTTCCCTGTCCCCTCTGCAGCTAGAAGCAGGGCCACCTGAGGCCTTGGGGTGGGGGGAGTCATGAGGTGGAAGGAGCCTCATGTCACCACAGTGAGGATGCAATCTGCTGGGAGTGCTGGAGATGATGAAAGCCAGTGACAGGTTTGATCTAAGGTAAGCAAGGCATGATGGGAAAAGGCACCAAATCATGCATCACAGCTGAGCCAGTTACTCAGAGCCCCGTGGGACTGAGGAGAGAGGCGTTGTCAGCCCATGGCCCTCTTTGGTCTTTGAGGGTCAGGGCTGTGGTGTTCCCAGGAACAGAATCCCTTTGGGACAGTGAGGAGGGATGGTGATAGTGGGCCCACACCACCACACTGCACCCTGGCCCTGGACAGAAGGTCCTCTGCTCCCTGGGGCTGGGCCCTGCCCTTCCTCCGCTAGCCACCAGGCAGCAGCGTTGGTTCCCTTCTCCAGCAGGGCACGGTATCTTCTGTGAAGAGCATGTCTACCCGTCTGGCCCAGAGGAGGCAGGCTGTGCCCCTGACACGTCGCAGCCCCTCAGAGAATCCCAGGCCTCACATGTACCCTGCCCTGTTCCTCTCTGCAGGGGAGGACATGACTCAGCTGGGCCTCCAGGGCTGGGCCCTGGGTACCTCGGGTGCTCCTGACCCATTGGCGTGAGCCCGCGGGGATGCGCTCCCTGCAGCCCGCCGTGCTCCCGACAGCTGGCGGTGGGCGGAGTGTTCGGGGCCTGGCCCCGGCTGCCTTTTGCCTGAAGTGAGAGGGAGGCACCAGAAAATGATGTAAACCCAGCCACAGCTTTGGAGCTGGGCCAGTGGTCCTCCACCAGCCACTGCCCTGCACCCACCTCTGGTTTCCCCCGCGTGTGCTGAGTGGCAGAGGCGGGGCTCAGTCTCACGAACTGTGTGATCAAGACCTGAGCCGGAGTCAAGAGTCGGACGCTCCACCAACTAGCCTCCCAGCACCCCCTCACCCCCGTGTGTTTCCAGAGCCCAGCTCTGATGGTGTCCCCTCCTCCCCCACCCCTGCAGCATCAGATGGCTCCTCATTTCCTACTAGGGGAAGCCGCTCAGCTTCAGGGACCAGGCCTGTAACAGCCATGCAGGAGGGTGTGTTACCAAATTCCAACTGGTCCGTGCACCCAGTCCACAGTAAGCCGACATCCAGGACACTGGTTCTGAAGCCAAGAAAGCTTTGTTATCAGAAGGGCAGGCTGATGAGAAGACGGGGGATCATTCCCAGAGCTGCCGTGCAGTTTGTACATGAGAGGAGGGTAAGGGGCTTCTGGAAACCTTGAGCAGGGATGCTTGAAACGCCCCGGAGGTGGGTGATCTTGCGGGCCACGAGACTCTGTCTGTGACCTAGTGAGATCAGACTCAAGGCCGATGTCACCGCCCGGTCCCCAGGAGGTTCCTACGACCCGGTGGTACACAGGAATAGGGGTAAAAGGACGGAGTTAGTGACTGGTCGTGCGTGGGGTTAAGAAGTACATAAAACATAATTAAGTAGGGAACAAAACAAAACGTGGGGCTAAGTTAGTAATGCAACTCATCAACAACAGATCTGCTTCGGCTCTCAGAACAGGCCTGGGAACCAAGTGTCACACCCAGGTTAAGAGCCAAACTCTGGAGCCAAAGTCCAACTCAGGTCTCTGTCCTCGACTAGCTGGGTGACACTGGGCATGTTACTTAACCTCTCTGAGCCACAGAATCCTCACGTACAAACTAGAAATAGTGTCCATCCCACAGGATCGTGGTGAGAATAAAGGGGAAAACAGGTGCAACGTATCTAGAACCCTGGAGCCTGAAGCTCTGTGCGTGCGCTCTTTCCGGTGGTCTGTTGTTTCTCTCCGTCTGGTCATTCTTCTTCCTTCGGGATCAGGCCCCCTTCTCACCCCTGCCCACTTCATCCTTGGACTGGCCGCTCAGATGAGCTGGTACGTTTCCAGGCTCAACCAGAACGAACTGGATTTTCTGACACTTGACACCACACAGGCCACGTCTGTCCTTTGAACTGTTGTCCTCTCCCACACCTGCATGGACCCCCCTGCCCCGGCCCTACCAACGGGCCCTGCAAACATGCCTGGAATGTTCCTCCTTCTGTGCTTTACTCCTGCTGTTCCTTCGGCCTGGATGCCGCATCCCCTAAACTCTTGGTCCCCCCAAATGCTGCACGTCCTTCAGGGCCCCAGCACCCGTGGACCTAGAAGACAGAGCACAGAGGAAGGAAATGGACTTTGGAGTCGAGAGGTGTGGTTCCAGCCCTGTCCTACCTCTCACCTGCCGGGTGACCTTAGACATGTTACCCCTGCTCCATTCACCGGACATGCGCGGACCGTAACATCAACCCCACAGGGTTCTTAGATGCAGAGTGTGGTGGCTCATGGGAAGGGCATGGGCACAGTGGGTGCCTAACAATTGCTGGTTGACATGAGCCAGCTCCACCCCCCCGCACTTCACCTCCAGGGGGACAGGCGGGAACCCCAGGGAAATCTCTCCCCGCAGCCTCGCTCTGGGAAAGAGAAATGGAAAATATTCTGATTCCAAAGAGTAAATGTCAGAGGCTTGGGAAGGATTCCGAGGTTCTGAAAACAAAGCCACAAAGAAGTGGGGAGGGAAGCAGGGGGGAGGTGGGGAGATGGGGTGCCAAGCCCGGCAGGGACTGGAGGAAAAGGTGGGGGTGGGGCTGGTCTGAAAGGTGCCTCCTTGTGACCTTGAATAGGGATTCAGTCAACCTTTGGGCACTCTCGGGGGTGGGGCACCAGACCCGCCCCTGAAGAGAGGATTCTAGTGTCACTGAACAGAATGTGGTGATGACATGTCACCTTCTTCAAATCTCTCACGAAATCCCTGCTCAGGTTTCACCTTGCTGACCCCCTCAGTTGCCTTTCCCAACCCCCACGCCCAATGTAGCAGCCCCCATCCTTCTCCATCCCTCTTACCCCGTTTCATTGTCCCTCACAGCACCTTTCACTCTGCACAGTTCATATTTGTTTATTTGCATATTGTCACCCCCACATATACCTCAGAAGGCCCATGTCCCAGCAGTAGCTGGGGTGGGCTCGGCCTTGTTCCCCACTGTGCGCCCAGGTATGGAGGGAAGACCCGGCCTGGGGGCAGGGGCAGATACGAGGAGACGCAGCTCCCACGGGACCTACTTGAAGGGCAGATCTGACCATGCCAGGCCACACGTGGCTTGCTCTTGGGACGGACACGACCAGCCTGGCTGGAGCCTGTAAGCCCTGTCCCTTCCTGCTCAGCAGCGCTTCCCCTTGCAGTCTATGCTCCAGGTCCTCTCATCCTGCAGGCCTCTGCTCCGGGGAAGCCCTCCCTGACTTCTCATCTATCTCAACTCCTGCGTGTCCGGGGACGGTGCCTCGTGGCCACACAGAGTTCTCTCTAGCACTGCTGGCCACAAGTGAAATTGCACAGGGGCGCCTGGGTGGCTCAGTGGGGTAAGCATCCGACTTCAGCTCAGGTCATGATCTCGCTGTTCCTGAGTTTGAGCCCCGTGTCGAGCTCTGTGCTGACAGCTCACAGCCTGGAACCTGCTTCAGCTGTGTCTCCTTCTCTCTGCCACTACCCTGCTCACGCTCTATCTCTCTCAAAAATAAACTACAAAAAAAAAAAAAGAAATTAAAAAAAAATGAAAGCACACGAGTGTTAGTGGAAGTCTGTAAGACGTGTTTCCGTCGCTTGGCCGTGAGCTGCCTGAGTGCGAGGGCTGAGTCCTTCACTGCCCTGCTCCGTGTCCGGCGTGGTGCCACTTCACACATATGGGATGAATGAAGGAGTCAGTGAATGAGTGAAGAAATGCCAGGTGTGCCCCCAAATTGTGCATATGGGGCAGTGCCCGTGCAAAACTCGAGGGAAGGAGGGGATGGCAGGCGATGACAAGGGTGGACCTGGCAGGGGATGGACACAGGGGTAACTGGCACTGTGCTCTCAGCCCCGCTGGGCAAACCCCACCTCTTCATTCTAGAAAAACCATACTAAGTTTACTTCCCCACCCCCCACCTGCCCGCGGAGAGGTGGTTGGAGAAAAGCAGAAAGAGCCACAGCTGGGCTGGGAGGGGATCCCCTCTTTTCTCTGACACTGCCTCCTTCTCCCAGAAGCCTTCCCTGACTACCCCAACCTCCAATGGAGCTCACCCCTTCCTCCTCATTGTCTGCACCTTCCACACATTTTCGTTTTTTTGCTCTTTTCTTGGTAAGTATCAAACTCTAATTTGTAACAGCTTCCCTCGTCGCTAGCAGGGAATTTCTTCAGGGCAAAGGCCCTGTCTGGTTCATTTAGCGCCCCAGCCCCCAGGGATGGTTTGGCCCTGATAAAAAAAAAAAACAAAATCCTGCGGAGTAAATTTGAAGATCTAATTGACTTAAGAAAATGATACATGACTCGGGCAGCGTCCAACCCAGCAAGGACAGAGCAGCTCCGAGGTGGACAAAACGGAAGGTTTTTAGAGGCAGGGGAGTGGGGCAAGAAAGAAACGAGCAAAAGAAAAGAAAGAATTATTCTGGGCAAGGTCACTTTCCCTTAGGGGGAAAGGCAGGAGGTCTTGGTCGCCTGCCCGCGGCTGCCACTGTGGGGACGGACAGAACGTGCGTGACGGATGACCTCACTGGCGTGATCAGAGAGCTCCTGACTGTGACTGCATTCATGAGGGAGGTTGAAAGTGCGACTCGGTTAGGCATTAAGGCCCCGTGTGGTGACCTGGCCTAAGTGTGGCCACCTTGGGCCTGTGGTTTTCTTTATAACGGCCCTTACTAAGTGTTCTTGAGTGGAACCAAACGGACAGTTTACTGTGACTGAGCCTCTGAGTCTCAGTTTCCCTCTCTGTGAAATGGGTGTGGGCCTGGAGGGAGGTTCTCCCAGGTCCTTCCTAATCTGCAGTTCTTCTGAGCCTCAGTTTCTCCTTCTGTGAAAGGAGGTGGTAAGGACACAGCCAGGAGGTGGCCGTGGGAGCCTTGTGCACCCACCAGGGGGCCTTGATACAGATGCTTCTTAGGCTCCTCGCTCATCTGTATCTCGTGGTTTCGCACTACTCAGGGCCGTAAAGACCCGTCTGGCCCAGGCTGCCCGTGGACCTGTGGCCCAGGCCTCTGCCTTGCGGGCTTCATCAGCCTCAGCCCCGGGCCCTCCCTGCAGGCCTTGGCCCACCCTTTTTGCTCCCCCACTTCTCCACATCCTTCCCTGTAGAAAGGAACCCGCAGGGGTGTGAGAGGCCCTGATGTGCGGCCACCACGTGTGCGGAAGACAAGAGACTGCGGGCGCCGCGTCTCCGGAGGATGGGAGGGCTGAGGGTCCATCACCAGGCGGTTGGGGCCCAGCCTGAGGCCCGTGTGGATGCTCCCAGGGCTCCTCACTTGAAGAGCCAATGGGGCTGGTTTGGGAGGAGCTGGGGACAGCGCAGCGGATGTGTCTCTCCCCCACAGTAGGGTCTTTAGAAGTATCTAGATTCGATTACAAAGAGGGTTACAAAGGGATGAGTTAAGAGACTTCTGGGAGGTCCAGAAGCAGATGAAAGCAGGGTGGCCAGTGGAGACGGCAGGAGGTGGGTGGCTTCAGGAGGGCTGAGACGCCTTGGGGTCCTTGAACTGATTACAGTCAGAGGGCTCAGGTACTGACAAAAAGCTGGTAACACTGGTCAAGCGCTCTGCGGGCCACCAGCAGGGATGACAGATGGGTCCGTGCAGGGCATGAGTGACACGATGTGGCAGCACTTCGCCAGCTCAGCGACCACAGGGGAAGGCGGTGATGATGTGTTTGGAGGTGACAGGGACACTTGCACGGTGTTTATGAAGAGCCAGGCATTGTCCCCAGTGCTCTGCATCAATGCATGGAATGATCCTCACAGAAGCCCCAGGTTCGTGCTGTTATCCCCACCACCCTCCGTTTTATCTATGAGACACAATGATGTTGAGTAACTCGCCCAAGGTCACACAGCAAGGTAGTGCCAAAGCAAGGACTCAAATCCAGGCAGTAGTTCCTGAGTTCATGCTTTAACTTTCCTTCTACATGGGCTGGAGGAGACGGCCATGCTGTGTCGCCGCCCTTGGGGAGCTGTGACACGGGATAAAACCACCAGCAAGGCAGGTGGTGCCGGTGATCACCTCTAGCTGTAGGGCTCAAAGAAGGCTTCCAGGAGAAGGCAGCCTTTAGCTTGTCCTTAAGCCTGGGGAGTATTCCGACAGCACAGCGATAATCTGTCAACCAGGGTGGTTAGCACGAACAACAGAAAGTAGTTCTGGGTGATTTACGCAGAACAGGAGTTTATGAAATAGATAGCTATGATCTGCAGAGTCGCTAAGAGAGCCGGGCTAGGGTGCTGTGGTCCTAGGGGCAGGCCCCCCTCATGCTGCTGGAGACAGCGTCTCAGTCCACGGAGCCCGGATCCCCCAGCTTGTCCCGCCTTCACCCTCACCGTCCGATGCCTCGGGCTGCTGCCGGGACCCTGCCCACAGACGACGGGTGGGCGTTTTCCAGAACCTACTCGGTGGCGGAGAGAAGCTTCCGGCTGAAGGCACGGACAGCGAGCCGGGGGATCTGATTGGAGGAGCGTCGTCACATGACCTCACCCTCACCGCCGGAAGAGTTGAGGGAAGAGCCTGCCTGGCGTTTCCAGCTCGGTGGCCCGAAATCCGGAATTCTCCAACCACTGGAAGGGATTTCGCTGATTAAAACCCACAGTGGACGGAGCGATCGATGGGCGTCATTTCAGATGACAAGGTTGATGAGTGTGAAGGGGAAGAGGGAGGAATGGCAGAGGACCTGTGGAGACTTGTTGGCGGGCGCAGGAAACACAAGAACCCAGGCTTGGGTCCACACACGCGTGTCACCTGCTGCCCATGGAGTGCAGGGCCAGCAGAGGGAGGGTGGGGCCGGGCATGTGTGTGTGTGTGTGTGTATGAGAGAGAGATACACAAAAAGGGCTGACACCACCACGCCTGTGCTCTGTCCCTCTGTGAACTCCTCTGAGATCGAGGGCCAGATGCAGAGATGCTCCGTCCAGGCAGTGGCAGAGACAGTGCCGGCAGCCTTATCACCCCTGCCTCACGGAGCCTGGCCACTGGACTCCCCGGGTACTGACAGTGGCTGCTTATCTGTTCCCAATGCGGCTCTGTAAAGAGTGGAAATCGATCCCCCAGGTCCCCGCCTCCCGCCAGGACAGGGAAAGCAGGAGAAGGCATCCCGGGGGAATTCTCTCTGGGAGACATCCGGTGGGTGTGTAGTGGGCACAAAGCTGCCTCCTACTTCTGTAACTGGATGTCACAGGACCTAAGCTCATGCCTTCATTGGGCGTCTACTCTGTGCTGACGTCCTGGTTCCTCTGGCATCCTGATATCTGTCCCCTGCAAAGGCATCTGTGACAAGACGTGGACTGCTGGGAGACCAAGGCACCCCACTTGACCTCTCTGTGCCCAGTTTTCCAGTGTATGAAGGGGGATTGGAGCCTGTGCCCCAACAACATATTACACATCGTTTCCTCCTGCCCTGAGGCCCCAGTGCCTTGAACTTGCTCCCCGTGTTGTATTGTGCATCTCACCTCCAGCCCCCACCTTCCCCTGATTACTCAGGAGTCCCTTCTCTGCCAGCCAGCCTGTGACTCTCAGACCCCCATGGCCCCGCTGCAGGAGAAGCCCAGGGCTGGTTTTTTCTTTCTCGCCAGGCTCTGGGGTACCTACAGGCAGCACGAAGTGAAGTTGCCCTGAGCAGCCTCAGAGGTCTCTCTTTGTCCAAGCTCAGCCAGATGGGCAGGCCAGTGCCCTAGACCTGCAAAGGCACAGCTATGAGGAACTGGGCTGGACATTAAGACAGTTGGCTTGACCAAGGTCACATAGCAAATTGTTGGTGGACTTGAGCCTGGAACACGAGTGTCCTAATGTCCAGACAAGTTCCTGCAACACCGCGGGCATCTGTAGATATGGACCTGGCCCCGTAGACCCTCCTAACATGGTGGGGAGGTAGAACCTGAAATGGCCTTGACCTACCAGGCCCTGAGTCCTGCTAAGCTGTGTGGCCATAGTCAAGCCACTTAACCTCTCTGGCCTTGGTTTCTTCTTCATTAAGAGAAGGGCTGGCATCATGCTTCCTTTCACCCTAGGGTTCTGTAGCTTATAAGAATAACCCAAAAATATATTGATAACTTACTGTGTGCCAGGTTTTATGGCATCTATCTATCGATCTATTGATCTATCTAGCTATCAATCTATCTAGTTATCTATCTAGCTATCTCAGAACTAACTTTACATCATATATAATATTTATTGTTCGTATATGAAATAATTCTATTTCGGTTGCTGCTCCCAAGAGCTCACAGATGAGGAAACAGACTCCCGAGGGGGAAATAATGTGCCCAAGGTCACACAGCTAATGGCAAAGCGGACTGTCCCATGCTCTGCTGTCTCACTCACCCTGCACTTTAATAAATCCAGAGCCTGCCGTCGAATAATTCCATCTCCCCAGAGAAAGAAGCACTTCATTACAAAGGAAGAATCACTTCATTACATAAGGTCCCTCTTTGCAAAGACAGAACAAGGAGACCAATTAAAGTCACTCAGTTTGAGCATCACTTTGGAAATCAATGCACTGTGATTGCGAACCCAGCCTCTGTGGGCAGCTGTCTAATTTTAGCTGGACCTTTGCAGGCTTCTTACCAGGCCCACCCGCCCCCGTGGACCCACAGAGTGGTTCCAAGAACATCATTGATCTTTTGACTAAAGTATCCTCCCGAAATACAAATCTGCTGTCACGTGGAGAGCCATCTGCCACAGAGGCACAGAAGAAATGCTACCGGGAGAGCAAGGACCACCATGACATCGCAGAGCCCTCCCTCTGGCATTGTGGCCCCCACCCCTTGGCCTACCTTGATCTTGGGCTCACAGATCAGACCTGGAAATTGATGCCTTTTACTGTCTCAACTTTGTCACAGAGCCGTGGAGGAGGAAGGCAACAATAAGTGTCAGAGATATTTTCAGTGACGTGCAAGCTCCTTATGAGGGCCTCGCCCAGTGAGTTAGCACCTGGTTATTTGCATGGAGGCAGTTCATGGTGGGGGGTGACTTGGTGCTCCTATTCTGGAACCCTCCACTTGGTACCCAAAGTAAGTGGCTAAGGAGGCAGCAGTTGTGGGAGGGGGACAGAGCCTTAAAAAAAGAGAACGCCATCCTTGAATAGCAATGGTCTCCTCTGGGCAAAGTGGGTAGGAAGAGTCAAGTGTTTTGTCTCACAACCTGTCCCTGGGCCGTGGGACTTTCCAGGAAACCAGAGGGGAGAAGAGAGCCCGCTGTTTCAAGGCAGGTGCTTCTCTGGCTGGGGAGATAGCAGACCCGGGTGGGGAAGGCTCTGACGGTCCAGCCTTTATTCAACAGGTGGTCCCTGAGCCCTACGGGGGGAAGGCGACTTGTTCTGAGACCACGCAGACAGTGGGGGGCAGGAAGTGGACACTGATGTCCTTCACTAGGCAGTGAGCTCCTTAAAGACAGGTACACGGCTTTCACCTTGGCAATGCCATTGTGCAGCAAGGATCGGTGAAGGAGGGAATGAATGAGGTAGTGAGTACCCATGTGCACGGTGTTGTAATGTGTCCCGTGCAGGCTCTGGAACCAGGTGGCCTGGATTTATATAGAATGGCATCTCTACCACACACTGTGTGACCGTGGACTTAGTTTCCTCAGCTGTGAAAGGGGGTACGCCAGTAGCCACCTCACTGCAGTGTTGAGAGGATTAACTGAAAAAAAGAAAAGCAAGTTCAGCATTTAGCACAGTGTCAGAAACACGGAAACCAACTAAAATAATAGTTACTCACAATAGAATATTCTTCACCATTAACCCATTTACCTATTTGCCTTATTCTAAGATGTTATGTATCCAAAGATATCCATCAGTTGAACCACAGTTTTTGAGGGGGGAATGAAACAGAGGGATGAAATAAAATGTCTCAATCAGAGGCATATTGTTTTGAAAAGTTTAGAATGTATGTCCCAGAATTGAGATGCAGGATCAACATCAAAAGGCTGTTTCTAGATTTCAGACTTGTGGAAAAGCTCCCAGTAACTGTCAGAGAGAAAGGATGGACGCGGCGCTGTTCAGGTGCTGAACCCCAAGTGCTATTCTACCCAGGAAGCCCCCACCCTCTCTGGCCTCAGTTTTCTGCCCAAAGAGCTAGCAGGTGGGATCAGATGAGCTCCTGTGGCTTCCAGCCCTGGATCTGGTAGGGGCAGAGTGAGGTCCTCTGCCTGGCTCAGATGCCAAGGTTGGGGGTGCTAGGGGTGAAGCCTTCTTGCCCCATTCAGGGGAGGGGGTGTGGTCAGACCCAGCCTCCCTGGAAGCCAAGACCATGTGCTCTGGGCCTCCTGGGGGCAGCCTGTTTTCTGGAAGCTTCTACTGCTCTGTTGTTGCAAGCCCTCCAGGCCACGCCCACCTCCCCCAGGCCATTCTAGACTTGCGCACAGGATTTCTGGAAGGCAGACCCTCATCTCACCTCCAGTTTGGGGGCTCCCAGGGAGCCTTGGAGGGGTGGGAACAAGGAGCAGGAGAGCTAGAGCCAGGAGAAGGGAGATGCGATGGTGGACTCCTCTGGGGTCTCTACCCCCATTTGTTCCAAGTTGCCTTTAAATAGGATAAAATTACACTCTAGTCTGCTTTACACCATGCAGTGCTTCTAAAAAAAAAGAGCGCCTTGACATTTTTAGGAGGCCAAAAAACAAGGAAATCATGAGACATGCAGTATTCAGTGTAAACTGATGATGGCGAAATATCAATGGGCTCCTAGCCAAACCTCCTCACTGTTTTGAAAAATAAAACCATGGCAGGGTTTGGTGGTGAGATGGGGCGGCATATCCCAGGAGGAAAGCCCGGTGCAGGGGTAGAAGGAAGGCTGCTGGGCAAGGGAGTGGGGCAGGCCGGTCCCGCTGGAACAGGGGCTCTGAGACATGCAGCGGGGCTCTGAGGGCTGACCCATGAACTCTGGGGCCCGGGATCCCCACCCCTCTCTCTTGGCAACCCCACCTGCTTCCTAACCTTCTGCCCACTGGCCCCTGGCCCACCTCATTGTTGCAACTCTCCCCATGCTGAGGCCGCATCAACAAATCCTTGCCTGGGCCCTTGGCTCGTGGGCTCTCCCCACTCCTAGTGGAGTTCTTTGAACACTGCTTTTCCCGAACCTTGTTCTTCCCTTGGCGGCACTATGCGTGGATCAGATTTCCTTAGTCTTTCCTCCATGTCTATTCCCTAGGGTCACAGTGTGTTTTATTATACATCTTAGATTTATACATCTTATATGTTATTGTTTTTATAATTTTTTATTTCATATATTATCTTAAAACTTCAACTAACAGTTTAATGAAAAAATTACATATAGTATATAGTCCTTATAGTATACATACTATATGGTACACATACTATATTTATAATATATATTAATATGTATATATACATACATGTTAGCATATATATGACATGTATGTATATATGTGCCATATGTGGTATATAATATATGTAGTGTACACAGAGTGCACATATGCTATATATAATATATAGTATATAATATATAGTAATATATAGTACCTATTATAGTGTATACAATATATGGAGTGTGTGTGTGTATATAGTTTCCCACCTAGCATGTAGTAAATAAACCATGAGAGTGGAGTGTCTTTTTTTGAACCAGCTGCCTTTTTATTGCCTTTCATCATAACAAACAACTTTAGCAGATTCTGCATTGCTAATTGGAAAAATAAGAATAACTTTAATGTTTATTTTTGAGATAGAGAGAGAGACGGCACAAGTGGGGGAGGGACAGAGAGAGAATCCCAAGCAGGCTCCAGGCTCTGAGCTGTCAGCCCAGAGCCTGATGTGGGGCTTGAATCCACAAACTGCAAGATCATGGCCTAAGCCAAAGTCAAATGCTTAACCAACTCAACCATCCCAAAAACAATGAGAATAGCTTTAAAACCTGTATTTTCTTGGGACACCTGGGTAGCTCAGTGGGTTAAGCATCCGATTCTTGATTTCAGCTCAGGTCATGCTCTCGCAGTTTATGAGTTCAAGCCCTGAGTCAGGCTCTGTGCTGACAGTGTGGAGCTTGTTTGGGATTCTCTTTCTCTCCCTCTCTCTGATCCCCTCCAGCTTGCTCTCTCTCTCTCTCTCTCAAAAAAAATTAAGCAAATGAACTTTAAAAAAACCACCCGTATTTTCTTGAAGATTTTAAGAACCAAAGATTATTTCATCCGAAGATAGTCCAGGGAAAATGAGATTGTGCATAAAGGGTCTGGAACACCTCCCCAGGAACCACCGCCCATAGTTGCTCAGTGTCTGCAGGCCTCCCCGGCTGAGGCGGTGGTGTGTTGGATTCCTCTCTGCACCCCTGGGAAATGCCTTCCTCATCCAGCAAGCATCTTCGCTGCAGGATAAGCAGTACACAGTGACTGTGCGTTCTGTCGCCTCAATTTCTTGTACACGTGGGCTGCAATTTGATTGGAGGCTCTTACAAAGATATCAATTAAAAAAAAACCTGCCCATTTCTTTTGAAATGTCCTCTAAGAATTCCATTAGTTGAACAGCCAAACCAAGGCACAGACGTTCCAGAACAACAGAAAAAGCTGCAAAGTGTATGTGCCATGCCTCCAAGGCCACAGAGATTGTTTTACCCACCATGTAATCCATAAACCTGCCACCAAATGCTGCTGTAGCTATGAAACTTTTTTTTAAAACTCTTAAAAATTTTAATTTTAAGTAATCACTACACCCAAAGTGGGGCTCGAACTCACAACCCCGAGATCAAGAGTTGCATGCTCCACCGACTGAGTGAGCCAAGCAGCCCAAGCCAATACCACCAGGGTGGGACAGGCCACACAGGTGAGGGTCCGAGCATGGTCAACCACGGCCACCACGACTCAGCTGGACCTGCTGCACCAACCCCCCGAAGTCCCATTGCACCTGGGCACTGCAGCGTGGGGGAGGGGACCATCTACATTCATTTCTACAACTGTGTTCTTTTCCATTTTGATTTGAGGGATTTCCTGAAACTGATTTTCTGCATTCCTGATGGAATTCCCACTCAAGCTTTCTCATTTTTATTGATTTTTGTGGTATTCATCTCTGTGCTGTTTTCATTAATTCCCTCCATCTCTTCCTTAAATCTTAAACCCACTCATTTGTCAACTGTCTCTGTTTGTAATTCTCATCATAACTATTCTTGGAGACCTTGGCTCTTTGAGTTTTATGTTTTGTTAACCTAGCTCATATAAACTTTTCTTCGGAATCTTGGGTAATTCTTTTTTTTAGGTAACCTTTTTAGTTTTTTAAATTTATTTGAAAAATTCTTTTAATGTTTATTGATTTTTGTGAGAGAGAGACAGAGTGTGAGTGAGGGAGGTGGAGAGAGAGGAGACACAGAATCCTAAGCAGGCTACAGGCTTTGAGCTGTCAGCACAGAGCCCGACGTGGGCCCTGAACTCACAAACTGAGACATCATGACCTGAGCCACTTAACTGACTGAGCCACCCAGGAGCCCCTAAAATTTTTATTTAAATCCAAACTAGTTAACATATAGTGTAATAATGGTTTCAGGACTAGAATTTAGGGATTCATCACTTACATAGAACACCGTGTGCTCATCCCAACAAGTGCCCTCCTTAATGCCCATCACCCATTTAGTCCCCCCCAAATTTTGAACAAGAGTTGACCAATTGTGTAGGAGTAGAAGAGGCCCCTTTGCTTCACCTTGGGTTTGTCATCGCCAACATCCTCACCCCGAGTAGGTCATTTCTTTTGCCAAAGGCAGAACGTGACATCCTCTCAAATTTCAGCGATCAAGAATTTAGCGTGGTTCTTGGCAAATCATAGCAGGTCACAGGCTTTCTAGGTGCTGTGACCCAGTGGTCCACACCACTCTCTCCATCTTGCTTGTGTCCAGGAGACTGGAGGACCGTGGCCATGGCTTGCCAGTCTGAGGTCTTTTGCACCCATTGCCCCTGCTGTGTTGAATTGGGGCACACTGAGACACTTCCTTGTCCATACTTCCACCCGAAACCATTCTTACCAAAACGTTACTGACCAACCTTTTGAGGACATTTACATGCAGAAGTTAGCTTCCGCATCTCAATGGGTGACAATTTAACCCCTTGTACTTGAAAGTCATGCCTGACTCCTGTGTTCCTCTCATATCCCATCAGGAATCCATCAACAGACCTTTCTGGCTCCATTTCAACGCATGTCTGGAATCAGTCACCCTCCACTCGCATTGCCACTGCCGTGGTCCAGGCCACCACCGCTTCTTGTAAGAGATGTCAGCCTGGTCTTCCTTCTCCTTTGTCCCCACACTCAACGCATGAGGCAGGTGGTCCTGCTAAATAAGTCACCTGATGTCATCCCTCTGCATCGAAACCCTGGAAAGACACCCTGTCTCGCTGAGGCCTGTGAGGCTCTGTCCACTCTGGACCATCAGTGCTTCTCTGCCCTCCTCTCCCCTCCTTTCCATCCCCCAGCTCCCTCCTCTTTACCCATGGGGCCTCCTTTCTCTTCCCTGCCCTGGGCACCAGCTGTTCCTGCTGCCTGGAAGGCATGTCCCCTCTCTGTAGAGCTGACTTCCTTAACTTTTCATGTCTTTCTTTCCGTGTCACCTTGTCAGGCCTCCCTTTCTAACATCACTTAATACCACACATCTCGCCCTCAGTCTGTGTATTCCCAACCTTGTGACTTGGTTTTACTTTCTTCTCTTCCCTGTGCTTATAGACAGCTTTCATCGTCCTGTTCCTCCCTCTTAGAACTTAAGCCTTGGGACAGGAAACTTAAGAGACAGGAAAATTGTCTTGTCTATTGCAATATCACTGGGGTCTAGAAGCAGGCCTGTCACACAGTAGGCCCGCATTAACATCTGTGGAATAAATGAGGGAGTGAATGAATGCGTGAGTTCAGAGACATCCGGGTCCTTCTCAAGGTCAGAGCCCATCCTCAGAGCCCCCCCTCGTGCTGACTTCAGAGTATTTCAGGCTCCGGCAGAGTGCGGAGCTTGAGGCTGAAGGGTCCCCTTGTCTGATGGAAGAGGGAGACTATTTCCTCCTATTTTTTATCTTGACTCTTGTTTGCAGTGTGTTTCCACACTCCCCTCCCCCATCATTAACCAGACCAGAGTTCATTGTCCAGACAGCTCAGGACAATTGTTTGCAGCCCAGAGCCTCTCTTGTCACGGGGTCTGTGTCCACCTCAACCCCACTTAGCTGGCGAGGACCATGCAGGATGCGCACGGGGACCAAGTGCTCCTGGTTCAGGGGCTCAGGAGGGAAGGGCAGCATGATGGAAGCTGGCGAGGCGTGCCATCCCCGACTCCTGGCTCTAAGATGTCAGCACATCCACTAGGTCAGCTTTGCACACTTCTTGTTACTCCTGCAAACAATGGGACGGGTAGGCCCAAAGGATGTGTTTCTATTCCCTGGTACAGTAAGAGATGCTGTTTCTCCGCCGCCAGCGGGCCCACTTCCAAGTCACTTAGGCCTCCAGCTGAGAGTCTGCAACTGGTGTGAACATTGTGAGTTTGTCCATGTCTCTTGATTCCTGGGGTGACCTTACCTCCCTCCCTTCAGATCTTCTCTGAGCCCCCAGGTCCTGGCTCTCTTCCAGGATCCTAGGTCACTCACATTCCTTCCGGAAGCCAGTCTGCTCCCAATGCTGGGCACCCAATCGTCTCGCGAGAGTGCGATTATCTCACAGGTTTGTTACCTGCTCCCCCACCCATTGGCTCTTACCTTTCTTTCCCAGGTGAGGCTCTGACTCCACCTCCATAATGATGAATCCAGGCAGCAAAAGGGAAGAAGGGGGAACAAGCCAGGCCCTGGCTCCCAAAACCCAGGAAGAAAGATGAGAATCAAGCAACCAGTCCAGGGTGCGTTGTAGTGTGACAGACATTCTAGTGCGGATGGTCCCTGACTTACAGTTTTTTAACTTTACCATCTTGTAAAAGTGATATGCGTTTGGTAGAAACCATCCTTCGAGTTTGCATGTTGCTTTCTTCCCTGGGTGGGCCATCTGCAGTGTGGGACTCTCCTGATGCTGAGTGGCCACGCCAGCGATTGTGAGGGTGGACAACCGGAGCTGCACTTCCATCCTGCACCCACACACCCCTGCTGTCTCTCCCACTCAGTGCAGCATCCAGTAAGTTACATGTGCTATTAAGCACTTTATTGTGAACCAGGCTTGCTGTGAGGTGATGTTGCCCAACTGACGGCCAGTGTGAGTGTTGTGAGCACGTGTAGGGACGGCCAGGCTAAGCTGTGACATTCAGTAGGCCAGGCGTATTCAGTGCATTTTCGACCTGCTATATTTTCAGCTTATGATGGGTTTCTTGGGACATGACCCTGTTGTAAGTCGAGGAAGATCTGTACTCTTGGGTCATCACCCTGAGGCTTCTCCTCCCCTCCCCCAAGTCAGCACATGCACCACTTTCCCCCATCTCTCTGTCTCTACCCTCTGAATGGCCATCACCCCTTGTTCATGCATCACTGTCTCTGTCCTTAACCAGGAGACAACCTGGACAGCCCAGCCATGGTCCAGCTGTCTCCTCTGTCCCCTGTAGTCCATTTCCTACACAGCATCTAGAGTGGTCAGGCCCTTCCTCCAACTTGGAATCCCCTCCCCTTAGAGGCAGGCTCACGTGTGGCTTTAGCTCTGGCACCTGTTCCACATTGGGGGCCCTTTCCAAGGTCCTTGCTGGGGGTGGCACTGTGGGTGAGGCACATCGTCAGCTGAACATTCATGGGGTTCCAGTTTGCTCAGGAACATTCTCTTTTTGGTACCACAGCGTTCAAACTCCATCTATATCTTACACTTACACTTTTTCTATTCAGCCCAACCGTGTGCCAAATGCCCAACAGGCCCATGTGGCCAGTGGCTCCCATATCAGATAGTGCAAGACAGAGAATTTCTCAACTTAAAATATTGTACAGTCACAGAAAAGCGTGTTTGAAAATAATATTCAGTCATACGAGGCAAAGCTCATAAAATGAAAGTGGAAGAGATAGTGCACAAAACCAAATACAGTCTGAGCCCACTGTTGTTATATATATAAATATGCGTATGTTTATTTGAGCATGTAAATTGATGTGCTTACTGCAAGGAAATTGAAGCAAAATCCTAACAGGGACCGTCCAAGGATAAGGAATTATGGCAAACTTAATTTCCCCCGTTCATATTTGTTCAGTGTAAGCATGTGTTACTTTTAGAGTCAGTGGGGGAAATTATGTTATTTTTAAAGAGTTCAGGGTGTGTTCTGCCATCTTGTGCCCATGACCTGGCTTCAGTGATCATTTGTGGGTGTGTGGTGCTGGGTGACAGGACCGGTTCCAGTCCTGTGCCCTGTATCCATGCGCTTGCCACATGACAAGGTTCCTCCTACAGAAGGCAGAGTGAGCCTCACCCTCTTGATATTGGGGTCAGCCCATGTCTTTTTGTCAATGTGGAAGTGACAGTTGTCGGTTCTGAGTCAAGCCCATAGAGGGATCATATGGTCTTGTGTGCCCTCTTGCACCTCTGCCATTGCCATGAAAAGCTGATGTTCTGTCCAGCCCACTGGTCCCAGGAGGGAAAGGACACACAGACCAGATCTGTGCCCACTCTGCAGGTTAGAGCTGTCAACCTGTAGACGTGTGAGAAGTGCATGCTTGCTGCAGAACATCCCATACATTTGGGACTGTTTGTTACAAGGTTCTAGCTGACTAATTCGGTGCTGCTGAACTGCTTCACAGGTACTCAGGTGTAACCAGGAAGGCAGATATTGATTGGAATTGTACACTAGAAAGCCAAAATCAATACCATTTTAAAAATTAAAAAAACCCAAAACAAACAAACAAAAACCAACCAACCAAACAAACAAAAAGTCCCTAAGGATCTCCAAGGCAAAAGAAGCCCAGACCATACCCTCAGGAGACTTGGCTCCATTTCACACATTCCTGGCTTCTAAGAGTTAAAGTCACAGAATGGAGAGTCCTTATTCTTAGGTATTATAAATTCCCAGGGGCGCCAAAATGAAAACCTCCCAGATTCTCAATATAAGAGTGCATTTTTTTCCTCTTAGAAAAGTTATAAATGTCTATTGTAGAAAATACAAAGGAAAGAAAAAAATACTCTTAATCCTATCATCAAAGTACTGTCAAACCTCTGTAAAACCTTGGTGTATATGCATGCATATGTGATTCTGTATTTTAACATTTTTTCTCATGAAAAGGAGAACATCCTTATCTTCTGTTCTAAAACCTTCTGTTTATATCTATGAGATCATAAACGTCTTCCCTTGCCATGTATCTTCTGCAGAATCATTTCTAATGGCGGAATTCCTGCCCAGTTGTCCATTGCATAGACATGTCATGAGTAACTTTACCTAACTCCTATGGTAACATGTGCAACCCAGTTGTTAAGTATCATAAGCAACATTCTATATATTTGATATCCATGTACATCTCTGTTTCAGAGGGTTAAATTCTTAGCAGTGAATCACTGGGTTGGGTTATGTGTATTTATGAAGCCTCTTATCTCTGAGTGTCAGTGCTTTCCTCAGTCCAGTGGAAGGTTTGAAACTAGTGACCTGCATGATCATCTTCCTACTCAAGGGCTTCCTGTCGAGTCCAGCTCCTGAGACGACATACCCCTTGAATTGGCACCATCCCAAGTATGGTACCTTGATTGTTTCAGCTCTTCCCAGCCAAAGAGCAAGACCCTGAGATGGAAGGGCAAGTTATGAGGGTGTCAATGTGTGGAAAGTATCAGAAAAATGGATTAAGGATTATGCATTAAGGGCTCAGAAAGGCCAGTGGGATATATAAAGGCAACAATCTCAGGTCCCTGAATAAAGGGGTTCCAAGAGGACCGTGAGGCCAACTCTACATCTGGACCAACTTCAAAGCCAAGGGCCCTGGAGCTGTGGCTCCCCGCCCCCACCCATAATTCCTGCCAGGAATCCGAAACAACTGTTGACCATTGGTAGCCTCCATTCCCCTTTCTCGGGTAAACCTTTGTCTCGGGTCCATTGGCCAGTCCTGAGATCCTGTCTCACTCTAGTGTGACGTGTAGAGGGAAGAGTCAGGGGCCCTGGTGCCCGCTCAGGAGCCTGAGTTCTGCTATTAGCCCACTGGGTCTCCTGGGACACCATTTCACAGCTCCAGAGGTGGAAATGACTGTCCATGTATTCACCAAATACAGTTCTTCTTCTCCCTGGGTACACAGCAAGACTACGTCTCCCAGACTCCTTTGCAGTAGGTGGGATCATATGACTGTATTCCAGCCATTAGAATATGAGTGGAAGAGACATGTGCGTCTTCCATGCCAGGTCCTTGAGAACCTTGTTCAAGCTTCTTACCTTTCTGCCAGCCTGACACAGAGGAGCAGGAAGACCTCAGCTTCAAAAGCCACGTGCTGAAAATGGCAGAGCTAGAAGATGGCAGGGGCCTGGGTTCAGGCTCACCCTCTGGGGGAGTCACCTACCCATCAGTGAGATTTATTCTTTACATGAAAAACACATCAACTTGTGTCATGTTGGACCTTTATATGCGAGGCTTTGGTTTTCAGAGCAGCAAACATTGCCTTTAATAACATTCAGGGCTTCGTTGCCTCATCTATAAGCAAGAGAAGAAAAGAAGGGGCGATATTCACTGAGGATATGTTTTGTTTTGCAAGACCTCGTGTTCCACGTATGATGGACATTTGCCCTTTAACCCCTTACAACAAAACCATGAGCTATTTTCCCCCCATTTTCCCAGGGCTTTACAAACCCGAATTCCAACTTTGTTCTTTCAGATCCTGACATTCCCAGATCCTCCTGGAATGTGTCCCACCAGGTGAGCAGAGAGGTGAGGTGTGTGCAGCTGGAGTCCTCAGGTAGAGGGGGTTGGCTTACCACACTCTGGTTTCCTGGTCCGTCCCAGAGACAGGATCCATTCTATGGGGTCATGTAAGGATGCCTTTCCTGATTATATTGAAGAACAGCAGTTTCTTTACCTCCACTGGGGACCTCCAATGCTCCTTGCTGGGGGGGGGGGGCAATTGGGACACTGTCACCAATTATTCGTTGTTACCTAGGGAGCCAAACTGCCTTTGATGTTTTATTGACCTGACTTTCTTCTTCAAAGGTCTGCTATTAACTGCTGCTCTGGTTTCTACCAATTTGATGAGATGAGCTGCTTCCCAAAGGAGATGGGACTGTAAACTATCTCAGAGAGCAGGAAGGAGGTTCGATTTTATTTGAGGCCAGTTGTGGGGGGAGGGGATCTGGCCCGAGGAAGTCTGTTCCTCGGAGTTTGGTGTGAGGATCCCCAGCGGAAGCAGTGGAGGGTCCCAGTGCTGTTGGCACATCTGGGAGATAAAACCAGCTGAGGTGGACAATGTCCCCGGAAAGATGGTCTGTGTCTTCTCTGTGAGGCCCCTATGTGAGGGAACCCTGGTGACCAGGACCCACATCTCCCCCACCAGCTCTGCTCTCTGTGACCTGCCCTCAGCATCCTCCCAGGACTTCATGAACCTGTTTGTAGAACTTCAACTCAAACAAAGCTGTTCATATTTGCTAAATAAAGTCAACAGCCGTTGCTGGCTTTGCTGGTTTGTTTCAGAGCCAGAAGGGACTTTTGATGTCATAGGGACTAACTCTTCAGAGACTGTGCCGTGTTGACTGCTCGAACACTTCTGATGGTCCTGTCTTGTGTTTGGACAGAGGTCCTGATGCCCTTAGCACACATCGGAGGTCAGCTGCTGCTGAGATCCCAGGGGCATTTCCAGGCTTGCCTCTGGCCTCTGTTCTGTGTAGACCCTCACCCCTGATTGTAACATAAGCGGCCCTAATGCATTAGGCACCTCCCCAGTTCTGGGACTTCCCACCAGTGTCTCCCATGTCTGAAGTACCTGCCCTCTCTCCCACCTGGTGAAATTCTCAGCCCTCACCAAAGACTCGCTCAGGTGTCGCCTGCCCCAGAAGCCTTCCCTGATCCCGCCAGGAAAAATGAACTGCTCCTCTTTCATGCTTCAAATGTTCTGTCAGAAAATATGGAGTCTCCACGCCTGTCTTTTGTTTGCTGCTCCTTCCCACGGAGAGAGTGGCCGCTTTAAGTTAGGGGCCATCTGATCGTTCTAATTGTGCTCTTAGCGTAAGTCTCCGTTGCAGGACAGGACGAGCATATAGAAGCATTGATTAACAGCCTCATCAGGGAACCGAGCAGAATAGAGAACAAGAGGAAGGAGATTTAAAAAATAGAAACTGGTTTCAAATGGGATCTTTTCAGTTTCTAGAAACAAACAAAAAAAATAACACCGACTTCCCAAAATAATAGAGGGAGTCTACCGGCTCACAGAACTAAAATGTTCCCGATAAGGACTTCAGGAATGGTTTGATCATGGTGTCAGGTTAATTTTTTTTTAAATAGTGTTCTCCCCTGTAACCAAATTTACATATTGATTTTGGCCTCAGGCTGGTTTCATTCATGGTGACAAGGTGGCGACATCAAGTTTCACTTTTATGTTCTCACTCCAGCTATTCAAAAAGACAGAGAACATCCAGGTCCCCATAATTCTCAGGAAGAAAAATCTAAGATTTACCCTGGTCCGAATGCCTCTGAATCAGTTGCTGCGGCAAGGCAAATGTGATTCCTGAGGGCCCAGCTCAATCGTGTCCCACCTGTCTCTCAGGATGGTCAGTTCCACCCAGCCTACAAGGCTGCGTATAACGAGGGGTTTAAAAACACGAATTTCATGGGGTCCCTGGGTGGCTCAGTTAGCTAAGCGTCCAACTCTTGATTTCAGCCCAGGTCATGATCTTACAGTTGGTGGGTTTGAGCCCTGCATTAAGCTCCGTGCTGACAGTGCAGAGCCTGCTTGAGATTTTCTCTCTCTTCCCCTCCCCCACATGCTCTCTTTCTCTTTCTTTCTCAAAATAAATAAACTTTTTTAAAAAAACTCATGATTTCAGATTTCCTTTCTTCTTTCATCCCACAAACAAATAGCATACGCTATGATAATTCGGGTTCTGTGCTGGGTGTTGAGGGCACGTGTAGGATTAGAACAAGATGTGACCTCAAGCTGTTGACAGTCCTACTGAAAGAGATTCTGAACATCACCTTGCAGCAATGTGGAGGCGCAAGGGGATTTTACACCACTGAATGGCTGCATTAGCTATCTATTGCCGTGTAACAAAAGATCTCAAAACCGGCAGATTAACACAGCAAACATCGATTTGCTCACAGTTTCTGTGGATCAGGGATCTGGGCATGGGTGATGGGAAGCCTCCAGCTCAAGGTCTCTGCCATGTCTGCAATCTAGGCATTGGTCAGCACTGTCCCATCGCAGAGCCGACGAGGGGAGGCTCTGCTTCCAAACTCACTCTTGCGCATGATCTCTCCACTTATAACACAGCAGCTGCTTCCCCCCACGATTAGCAATCAAAGACAGGGTGAGAATAAGGGACACTTTGGGGGCTCAGTCGGGTAAGCATCTGGCTCTTGGTTTTGGCTCAGGGCATTGGCTCACAGTTCGTGGGATCAAGCCCCCGCATTGGACTCTGTGCTGACAGCATGGAGCCTGCTTTGGATTCTCTCTCCCTCTCTCTCACTGCCCCTTCCTCCCTCACTCTCTCTGTCTCTCTCAAAATAAATAAACTAAAAACAATTTTTTTAAAAGAAAGAGTGAGAACAATCCCCCCAAACCCATATTAGATTGAATCCTATCCATCCTGGCGTGTTCTGAAAGAAGTGAAATGGTAAGCTTTGTCCACACCCAAGGGGAGTGAGTTACACAAACGTGTGAATACCTAGATGGAAGGATCGTGGGGCGCAGATGGCGTCTAAAAGGCCACTTACTCCAAGAACTGACCAACAGCTCAGTGTCCCAGAGCAGTCACATTACATGGCCCTGCAACCTCACAAGAATAGTAAGTAATAAAGAGGGGAAGTGAGAAGCTGGCAGGAGGAAAGTATGTTGGGCTGGATGGCTTTCTTTAGTCATTCAACAAACATTTGCTGAGTGCCCATTGTGAGCCAGGATTGTGGGTGCTGGGGCTGCTGTGTGCCAAAGACAGACACTGTCTCCCCACACCAATGTCTAGCAGGACATGTCTGGCAGTCTAGCGGGAGGTAGTTGGTGTCTAGAAGGAAGAAAAGTTGAACAAGACATTCACCTTGAATGTTGCAGTAAAGGATAAGAGTCAAAACTCTGAACAACACCCTCCATCTTGCCAAACTGAGGAGTCAAGGAAGCCTTCCTGGAGGAAGAATGATTTCAAGTAAGCCCTGAGGGAGGAGGAGGGGAAGGCGGGAAAGGGTGGGCAGAGGACAGCACAGCATGGCCTGGGTGTATACCTGGGTGTGGGTCTCTCTCTCCATCATTCCTGCCCCCTCCCCATATCTATCACCTCATCCTTATGGACTCAGCTCAAAGGTCCCCTTCACAGAGAGGCCTTTCCAGTCTCTGCCATCCAAGGTCATCACAGCCACACCCTGTACATCACCCTGTTGTACTCTCTTCCCCGCGCCTCTCCTGCCCTGCACACTCCTGTCCTTCCTGCCTCCCCGCTCCAGGCTCCTGGGGGCAGGGCCCTCTCCGTTCACCCGGCACCCCAGGCCCCACGCAGGCCCGCACATAGTAGGGCCTCAGTAAGCCTGGTGGTGGGAGTGGGCCTGAGCTGGCCCTTCTACGATGTCACATGTTTTCTCCCTGGGGACCGACCCCTGTCAGGAGTGTCATGACCCCCGGCCCTCCTTAAACTCTCCCTGCAGCACGAGGCGAGGCGGCTCAGAGCCCGCCGGCCTGGCCCCGGCATGTACATGGCTCCTCTCAGGGCTCCGGATAGCAGCCACATTTTGAGAGTCTAGAGAAGGCGCGTTAAGGCCAGTCGAGTGGATAAATCACATCTCGTAAATGGGCCAAACATGGATTTACACAATAGCCTGTGACAAACGCATCTACGGGGGACGATATGGCAGGAAACATCCCTTTTTCCGCAGGGTTCTTGCCCTGGGAGAAATAAGGGGACTTTTGTAGGAGTCTAGTTGTTGCCGCTGCTGACAGGCCGGAGTGTCCCCGCAGCCTCCTGCTCACACTCATGTCTGTCCCCGGTGCCCACACTAATGGGCAAGGGGTAACAAGGCATCTGGAAGGAGAACAGGGTGAGGATTCTGGGCCTGTCTTGTGCCCTAATGACCCCTCAGGGAGCCGCAGGACTGTGTGACATCCTGTTGTCCCTGCTCAACGACATCCTGAGGGGCAGCTGGCCTCCATTCCTGCCCCCACACCTGTCCTACCTTCCTAAGCCCCAGAAGCCCCTGCCCTGCGTGGCCCTCCCTGCCCTGCTGGTCTCCTGGCATCCCATCCCTGGCTCAGCTAGGGTCCTGCTCCTCATCCCCCTGTCACCCTGCTCTGGGAATTCAGGACCCTGGACAGTTGTCCTGCTTGACCTCCACGCCTTCTCCACGGCCTCCACGTTGGTTCAAACCCCCTCACGCTCCACTGGACCCTGCAGGAGAGCCCACCCTCCCCCACGAAGGCGGGGGAGATCTTAGCAAAACACTGAATCAAAAATTCAGTCCTGCTGAGATTCCTCTGGTCGCTGGGGGTGGGGGATAAACATGGATGGGGGACTCACTGGGGGCTGCTGCAGGGTCCAGTAAGCAATTGTGCTGTGGACTGAATGCTTGAGTCCCTGCCCTCCCCCAGAATTCATACACTGAAGTGCTAATCCCTGATGGGGAGGGGCCTTTGGGAGTTGATTAGGTTCAGTGAGGTCATCAGGGAAGGCCCTGGTAATGGAACCAGGGTCCTCGTGGGAAGAGGAAGAGGGACCAGAGTTCACCCCCCTTGCTCATGCAGGAAGAGGTCACGTTCGCACACGGCAAGATGGTGGCCGTCTCCAAGGCAGGAAGCATGCTCTCGCCAAGAACCATTTTGCTGGCACCTTGACCTTGGGATTCTCAGCCTTCAGAACCATGGGAAGTAATTGTCTTAGCCACCCCTTCAATGGTGTATTTTGTTACAACAGCCCAAGTGAACAAAGACACATCGTGAACTGAATTGCCATCTAGGGTGAGGCGGCTGAGGTACCAGGGGGCAGGTCTTGGCGTGAGGTCAGCCGCCGGCGAGGGCAGAGGAGGGATTCACAGCCAAGCAGCCTGGGGCGCGTCCACGCTCTGGATCTTGTGCTGAAGGGCCTGTCCACCATCCACGGGGTCTGGGTGTGGCCAGATGGGGCTTTCCTCGTGACTCTGCCCCTCGCCAGCTGAGTGTGATCTAGGGCAGCACCAGGCCTACTGAGCTCCACTTCCCCTCTCTGCAGGCGGGGGTCGTGCTGCCTGCCCCTGGGCCACTAGAGGGCTCAGCCCGGGAGAGCTGATGCAAGGCAAGTGCCCTGTGGGGTGAGGGTATGCATGGGGGGGAGGCTCATCCCTCTACATTCCTCTTATTGCCTTCCCCCCCATCCACACCAGCGAGGTCTGACTTGTGCCAAGTCCACAGTCTGCCCATCCAAGAACATCTGCACCTTCTACCCTCTCCCAACAGCTACTCCAGGGCCCGTCTTGGGGGAGCAACTCGAGGTAGAGTCCTGCATGGGATCTAAAATGGGGTTGGGGCCTTAAGGTCAAGAGCTCTAGGAGGCTGGACCAGCAGGGCAAGGTGGAGGAGGGGAGATACAGGCTCAGGGGCCACATCCTCTGGGGCTCTGCGGAATCCCTATGTGGCTGTGTGTCCCAGAGCAGGGCTCTCCGACCTGGGGACTCACTCCGGGCCTCAGAGTGGGTTACCTTAAATATTGGTCTCCTTCCTCCCCATCCACCTCACCCCAGGGCATCTGGAGCTACCCATGTCCCCCCTACCCCTGCCTCCGTCAGCTCAACCCCACCCCTGCCTCACCTGTCTCAGCCCACTGGTCCGTTCCGCTCTGCTCAGCACGGAGTGTGACTGATGGATTGTTATCCAAAAATCTCAATGTGAGTTTTTCTGCGTGTCAATCCTTCATCTTCTCACTGCACTTCATTTCAAAGCAAGGGGAAGGAAAGGAAACAAGTCACCCTGGCATTTATTGAGACAAATTGTGAGCGTCTGCAAGGCTGAATTGTTAAAAATGCATCTTTGCCTGCCACCAATGTCTTGGGTAATGCTGATAAGTCAAGTTTCCTTTATCTTCTCGAAGTGTCTGCAGAGACAGAGAGAGGTTTCATGTCTGCCTCCTCCTCCGACTCCCCAGGGTTCAGGTTGCAGGGAAGTCTTCCTCCCCTGATCCATCCTGCGCGACATGGACAAGTCACGTGATTCTGGCTCTGTGCGATGGCCCTTCCCCTGCTGCCTCCTGTGGGAAGGAGCAAGGCAGCTACGTTCAGGCACGTTACTTGCTCTGTTGGTGAGCTGTCGTGGGTAACACCGTCCCCACACTCAGGGGTCTCTAACAGGAAGCAGTGACTTGGCTTACGAGTCTGGGGACCAGTTGACGCTGGCTGGCCCCAGACCAGCCAGCTCAGAGGGCGGTGGGCAGGGGTGGGCTTGGCTGGCGTGGCTGGGCTCTCTCCTCCCCTGGGGGCTCTGTTGTTGCCGACACACTGATGCGGCTGTGGTCCACTTGCTGGCGCCTGGAGCCCCTCATGCGGAGGTCCTGGGGCCCAGGGGAGAGAGGGAGAATGTCCTGATGTCTGGGGCAGAACCAGGGCCATGTCCCTTTTGCACCTTCTCTTGACCCAGAGCAAGTCCCCAGAGCAGGCCAGACACAGGGGCGGGAGAAGAGACTCCACGTCTCCATGGGAAGGGTTGCGAGGCCACATTGCAGGGGGCCAGCATGCAGGCTGAGGGCTCCGGGGAAAAAATTGCAGACGATTTTGTAAATAGTTCATCTCATTCACATCAAACTATGGAATCCTTGAAGCCAACCTGTGAGGGAGGAATTGGTCTCCCCTTTTTTTTTTCAGGTGAGGAAACTGAGGCCCAGAGAATCTGGTCTGCTCATTCCTTTGTTCCTTCCTCTCCATTGCGCATTCCAGCCCACTGGGACCTGACTGGCCGTGGGGTATGGCTGAGACACAGGCACGACAGGCCTGTTCTGGGGAAGCCAAAGGCAGGAAGCAGGTTCAAAAACAGACCCGGGGGTATGATCCCGGCTACAGAAGGTGTCTTTGGGGCCAGAACTGCAGGCTGGGGTCATGGAAGGCGCATGGGGACAGGATCTGGTCTGCGCCCTCCTGGGCTAGCTGTGTGCTCTGGAGCAATGCACTTGACCTCTCTGAGCCTGTGAGGCTGTGAGGAAGCAGCACCCATCCTCAGGGCCGGGGCAAGGAGGTGTTAGCACCCATGAAACCTAAGAGCCCAGGCCCGTCTCTGCTGTTGTCCTTCTTCCCACACAGCTTTCCTGTGTCCTGGGCCCTACGCCTGTCACCCTGATCCCCTCAAGCCTGGAGCACAGGAAGACGGTCCACTCGGTGGAACGGTGCGGAAGCAAGCACCTGACCTGTCCCCACCACACTGCACCTAGGACACTGCCTCGCACACTCCCGGCACTCAATACATATTTGCTGAATGAGTGAAATATTCCTGTTTTAGAGATGAGGCAGCTGACAGCGGGCAGTTGGGACAGCCAAGATCCATTGGGTCTTATGCAGGGCTCCGAATGCGTCAGGACACCTCAGTGAGTGTTCCTTGGGTGCGTTGGGAGGGACCCTCCGGCTGGGGACACCTGGGACTTCCCAGCCCACCTGGCTCGCTCTCACCCAGAGGTGGGCAAGGCGGGCCTGGGAAGGACAAACAGAGGTCACACAGCGGTCCTGGGAGATCATGACCCATGGGCATGGCTGGAGGTCCCTTTCCTTACCGGGGCCTCAGCCCAAGCCCCCTGCCTCTGCAGGAGTGGGCCAGACATGCCACGCCAGCCTCGGGTCAGGCCCCCTGCCTTTTCCCGGGCCGAGGTCCTGGGATTTCTCCGCTGCCCTTGACATCTCAGACGCACTCAGCTTCATGTGAAATGACCCTTGTAAGAAACATTTCACACCAGAAAGCTCTTCCTAGACGCAGGCTCCGACCAGCGCTCCGGTCCGCCCGCGAGGCCCAGAGCAATTTGTACTTGATTAAAATGTTGCGGGTCACAGTGCGACCCACTTTCAGTCTTATCGGGTCTGCCTCCCTCCCTCGTGTCTCACAACCTACGAGTTTCCAGGGCTCTTCTGTCTCCTGTCCTCGCTCTACTCTGTGTTGATGGGGCAAAGTCCCTTTATGTCCCTTTCCTCCTCCCCCTTCCACCCCCCACCAGCCCACCCCTCTGTACCTCCCCCACTGTGCGAGAGGCCCCAGGAGCACAATGGTGCATGAGATGGCCTTGATCTTGACCTGCCCTCCTGGAGCTTCTGGTCTGGAGGGGAACTGACAGGGAGGGATTAAAATATGACCCCTCCTGCCAACCTCTGGGATCCAGTCAGTGGCCTCCCTCAAGAGACCCCGGGGTGGGGTGCTGGGGGCCTGGCACAGGAATGCTCCCAGGCTGCTGTGGGAGCACAAGAGGGTGTGCAAGGATTCATCCTGGAGGTGGCGGATGGCTCCCTGGAGGAGAGCGCACCTGAGTTGTGTGTGAGCCTGAATGGGTGTGACCACGGGGAGGAGGGGGACAAACACCAGGGCGGGGCATGTCAGGGGACTCACTCCAAGGTCATATTTGGTCAGTGGATGAGTGAGCCTGTAACGAATCTAACCTCAACTCTCTTTTCTGGTGCCACCACTTTTTTTTTTTACATTTATTTATTTTTGAAAGACAGAGAGACAGAGCATGAACAGGGAAGGGACAGAGAGAGAAAGAGACACAGAATCTGAAGCAGGCTCCAGGCTCTGAGATAGCAGTCCACACAGAGCCCGACGCGGGGCTCAAACCCATGAACCACGAGATCATGACCTGAGCCGAAGTCAGACGCTCAACCGACTGAGCCACCCAGGCGCCTCTGGTGCCACCACTTTAAATGCTCTGAGGGCTGCACGGTTCTTGGGACAGAGACTCAAATCTTTAACCTGGCATTTGAGGCCACACGTGGTCTGGCCTAGGCGCCCTCCTCCAGGCCCCCCACTCACAGGCTGCCCTTCAGTCCCAGAGGTCTTAAAGCTTCTCGTGGTCTCCAAAGGCCACCCACCTCCAACTGGCTGCAGGACTTTTGCACGTGCTATTGTAATAGCCCTAACCGGTCTTAAGGGGTCACATGCCTCAAGCTTATTTACTCCTTGCTTGCCAACTGCTTTGCTGCAGAACTAACCCACTTTCTTTGAGATTCACAAACCAGTGGCCTTGAGGAGCGACGGACCCATCTTTCCCCAAAGACGAGGCCGGACTATGTTCAAAAACAGCAGAGACAGATGCCAGCAAGACTGTTCAGGTTCACGCCGATACACGACTAACCACCCGGGCACCTGCTTCTCCTGCATGGGGGCCCCTCCTCTTTCCTGTGCCTTCCCCTTTAAAACCCACAGGCCTCGCCTGGACGGGGAAGGTGGTGTTTGAGACTTGAGTCCACCGTCTTCCTGAACAACAATCTTTCGGCTCCCACCATTGCTCGTCTGTTGAGTGCTGGTTTTCCAGCAGACAGAGAGCAGCAGGCGTGAGCGGGGCTGGGGCTGCCCCGGAGCCCCGTTCCTCTGGCAGAAAGTCCTGCCCCGCCCCCAGGCCCCCGTCCAGGCACTGCATCCTCAGGGAAGCATGGTCCAGTCTCCCTTGACCCCCACCCTCCACTATATGCTCTCACAGCACGGGGACCCTGTTCTTTAGGCCCATGTCATCGTATTTCATTGTGTAGTTTTAGTTTTTATTGTTTTATTTTTTAAATGTTTATTTATTTTTGAGACAGAGAGAGATGGAGCGTGAGCTGGGGAGGGACAGAGAGAGAGGGAGACACAGAATTCGAAACAGGCTCCAGGCTCTGAGCTGTCAGCACAGAGCCCGACGTGGGACTCAAACTCACGATCCGAGAGATCATGACCTGAGCTGAAGTCGGAGGCTTAACCGACTGAGCCACCCAGGAGCCCCTAGTTTTTATTGTTTTAATAGGATCCACACCCAGCGTGGGGTTCAAGCTCACGACCTGAAGATCAAGAGTCCCACAGTCCATCAGCTGAGCCAGCCAGGACGCCCCAACCACGTGGTGTAGATTAACCTCATCTGCTTTCCAGACCAGTGAGCTCTGTGGGGCAGCCCCCACGGTGGTTTGCTCACTGTCAGTTTCCCTCATATGGTGGCTGTCACCTAGCAGGTGCTACACAAGTGTAAATAAAGGAATGCTGTCACTGCGGTCTCTCTCTCTGTCCGGGACTTGTACCGAGGCAGGCTGTCTACGAAGGGCTGGAACCTGTCTCCGTCATCCCAGTGGCCTGGGCTGCACCGAACTGGCATCAGTAAATATCTTTGGAAGGAAAAGATGAAGGGCAGGAAGGAGGGGAGGGGGATTTGAGGCTTGAAGACTGGCTGACTCAGCTTCCGGCACAGCCTGGAAAGGCGGCGGGTGCAGGGAAGGGACATGCGTCCACACACACAGGCATCTGCTCCCAAAATAGCCACAGCTTCTCTGGCTCCCTGCTTCCCCAGAACCCCCTGCCCAGCGGCGGGCTGATGTGTGTTTTCACCATGTGGGGTCTGACTCCTGCGGGCTCATTATGGGGAAATGGGCTTCTGGGGCAGAGCAGGGAGGGAAATGCACTGATACCCCCAGCTGTGGATATAATGAGGGGGTTCTTACCTTTGGGGGGTGCTACTTCCTCGGGAAATTTAGAAAGGCGAGGCCCCAGGCCTTGCAGGACCCCTGCAAGGAGACATTGGGTCTTCACAGTGGGTGGGGCTGATGGGCTGAGGACACCTGTGAGACCGTTGTCCCCTCACTGCAGACAGGCACGGACTCTGCTGTCCTCTCTCCGTCCAGGAGCACCTGGCACAGCAGCCAAGAGAACAGAAGTTCCCAGGAGCCCCTGCTCTGCCCCGCCCACCATCCCCTACCTGAGAGCCTGCAGCCTGGGCAGGACACAGCCCCACCTGCTATGGGGAGAGGTTCCTGGGGCACCTGCTCCAGGAAGACCTTGAACCTCCTCCTGGAGAATTTCAGACCCAGAGGCCTAAAGAACTGGGAGCAGCCAACTAGGAGCTTCTCCATCCCCCTGCGTGCTCTTCTCTGGTCTGTCCTTCAGGACCCAGGCTGAGCTCCTCCTCCTCTAGGAAGCCCCTTCTGATGCCTCCAGCCCATGCTGGCCTCTTCCTTTCCTAACTCTTCTCCCATGTTCTGTGGGGCAGGGTGGGGTGGGGAAAGGAGCCTGGGCCTTAGTTAGGGACGCCTGGGGTTCAGACCTGCTCTGCCATCCTGAGCTGTGTGACCTTGGGCAAATCATTTGACTCTTCTGGGACCCCATCTCCTCCATGTAAAATAGGGGCACTAATAGCGAAGACAAGTACTGTGCTGTCTCCCCGTTGTTCCCAGGTCAGCCTCCTCCATGGGACAACAAGGCTTTCCATGGTGGGGACTGTATTTCCTGGATCAAACCA